>OZ035884.1:101481791-101680794 GCA_964034835.1 Muscina levida | reverse complement strand
CAAAGCAGCGGTATACAGAGTTGAAGCTGCGGTATCATTATGTTGGGATCGAATGATAGCAGCTTAAAGCAGCGTGGCAAAATATGAGATATGCAATGCATAATTTAGTTATTTAAACGGCACATAGAATGTTTTCGGTGTATGCAGAAAGTTCCAGAAAACCTATAAAGCTATGTTCTCTATAGAACTTTAGGTTTTCTATAGAACTATAGGTTTTCTAATAAATAAAACTTTCCATATATTTAGAAAACTGTAAATAAATACATTTTAACACTTTAAAGTTTCTACATTTCCTAAGAAATTGTTAATTTTGTTCTATATTTTTTTATATAGTAAATTCACTAGAAATTATATAAAATATGAAAAATTTAATCGAATACTTTCCACGTCTTTAGTCGCTTACTATTTTGAACGCAATATAAGAAAGGATGCTTCCGAAAGATTCCAAATATTATACAAATTTGTAAAGGAATTCCAGAAAATTACTTGACCAAAAATGTTTTTATATCTCGTTAATAGGATGCATAGGGAAAACTAAATTTTTTTTGAAGAAAAATATCATTTCTAGAAAATATAGAAAAATAAGGTACTCTACGCTTTCAAGTAACCCAATTTTGAGATTTTACAAAAAGATTTATAAAAATCGGTTCGTTATTTACTGAGTTTACCCGTGACAAACATTTTCAGAAAACCAATTTAGTTCATATTATAGAAGTTAAGTAAGAATAGAATCTTTTAATGCTTTATTTGAAATATTCTGAAACAGAAACAAAAAACAAGTGCAGAAATTTCAGTCAGGTAAACTGATTGGTAAATACCCCACCCTATGTAAGATATTGTTTAACCCTCGAGTTATTGAAATTATGAGTTTTTTTTACCAGAAGGGTTGTGGCAAAGGTTTCGGTTTTCTGAGGTTTTACCAAATTTAAGTTTCCACTAATTGACTAATCTAAAATGGGTCATTTTGTATAAGAGGTACAAGGAAGGGTTGGGGTACCAGAAGGATTGTGGCAAAGGTTTCTTTTTTTTTGAGGGTTTGGGTTCTTAAAAACAATTAATTTGCCTTTACACCCCATGAATGAGGTATGGGATAGCTTCTCGCGTTGTTGTGAATTAACACGCTTTCTATTTTTAGATTCACAACTAACGGCACCTACTTGTTTATCGACGAATGCGAACGTCACTGTTTGATAAGCTCTTACTAGACATGCCGATTGACTCGACACTAATACTACGAAGTTGCTGTCGACAACATTCGAGGGGAGCCAAAAATAAAAGAAAGTTTTTCTTTTTTTTTTTAAGATGACTGGAGCCAGGAGATGAACCTGTGATCTCCCGCATGGTAGGGTTTGGGTACTATTCAAAATAATTGAACTGACCATATTTAAATATCCTCTAGTTCATTCCTGAGCAAAATATGACTAAATTCATGTATAATGTAAAAAAAAGATATGTATTTAGTACTATAAGGTTGAAGTCGGGCCAAATTTAAAACTCTTCCAGTTGTTAGTTTGGAATTTAATGGAGAAATATTAATTATCAAAATATTTTGTATGAAAGGTACCAAAAGGGGCGGCCCATTTTCTAACCCTTTACTTAATTTTGGAAAATTTTAGTATTAGTAAATCTTCACAAGGATCAATTAAGGTTTACTTGAGCTATCGTGCCCATCAGCCAGCTAGACGTCTAGACAAGTAGTGAGACAGACGGACGTGGCTTAATCGTCTTAAAAAGTTATGCAAAGAATTTGGTCTTTAGATACTTCAGGTCTAACTCGTCTCATTTAATGCGTTACACTTTTTTATCGTATCAAATGATATATACCCTGATCCCTAAGGGTGAGGGTATAATATCTTGTTGTATAATGAAAGTAGTTTTGGGTATACTAAAAGTACTTTTTGGTACAATAAACGTATTTTTGGGTATAATATAAGTACTTTTTGGTACAATAAATGTATTTTTTGGACAAAACAAAGTACTCTTTGGTAAAATAAAGGTACTTTTTGGTACAGCATAAGTGCTTTTTGGTATAAAAAAGTAATTTTTAATACAATAAAGGTATCTTCCGGTACATTAAAAATAACTTTTGGTACAATAATAATACTCTTTCGAATAGTAAATGTAGTATTTAATCAAAAAAGTACTTTTTGGTACTGTACAAATAATTTTTTGTGCAACAAAAGTACTTTACGTATATATGAAAGTAAATTTTGGTACAAATAAAATCATTTTTGGTACAACAAACAACAACACTTTTGAGTACAATAAAAGTACTTTTGGAATAATAAGACTTCTTTGAGTACAATTAAAGTACCTTGAGGTACAATAAAAATAATTTTTTGCAACCTTAAATATAGTTTTGATATTTCGTAAGTACTTTTTCGTATAGTAAAAGTAATTTTTGGTACAGTAAAACAAAGGTGGTTTTGATACAAATATAAGTTCTTTTTGGTACGCAACAGTAAGGGTCAACAGAAGTACTTTTTTGTTATTACTAACTAATTTATAGTTCAACAAAAGCACTCTTTGGTACAAACAAAGGTACTTCTTGGTATGCTGAAAGTACTTTTTAGTGCAATAAAAGTATCTTTCAGGACATTAAAAATAACTTTTTGTACTATAAACTACTTAACTTAACTTAACTTAACTACTTAACTATAAACTTTGTACTATAAACTACTACTTAAAAGTACTTTTTCGTATAGTAAAAGTAGTATTTAGTGCAAAAAAAAGTACTTTTTGTGCAACAAAAGTACTTTACGTATATATGAAAGTAAATTTTGGTACAAATAAAATCATTTTTGCTACAACAAAAGCTCTTTTTGGTACAATAAAAGTACTTTTAGAATAATAAGACTTCTCTTAGTACAATTAAAATACTTTGTGGTACAATAAAAACAAATTTTTTGCAACAAAAATATTTTTTGGTACAATAAAAGTACTTTATGGCACTGCTACTAAAACTACTTTTGGTACAATAAAAATAAGTTTTGGTACAGCTTAAGAAATTTCGGTACAACTGAAGGTACTTTTTCGTGCAATATACGCACTTGCTGGTATAATACAATCTGGTTCATACAGTACAAATACATTGGGATAGTATTAAAGTACTTTGAGGTACAATAAAAATTATTTTTAAAACAATAACAGCAATTTGTGGTACAACAGAAGTACTTTTTGGTATAATAAAATCACCGTTAGGTACAACAAAAGTACTTGGCTACAAAACAAGTTCTTTCGTCTTCAAAAAAATAATTCTTTTATGATACAATAAAATCAATTCTCGGTACGATACAAGAACTAAATGGAACAATTAAAGTACTTTGCGGTATAATGATGACTATTTATGATACAATACAATAAAAATAATTTTTTGTACAAAAACTTTTGGTACGACGAAAAAAACTTTTTGGTTTATCAAGAGTACTATTTGGTATATATAAGTATTTTTTTGGTACACAAAAATTTTTTGTGATACAATAGTACTATTTAAGGCAATCAAAATCTTTTCTGGCACAATAAAAATCCTTGCTGGTACAAAAAAAGTACTTTTTGGTACAATTTAAATACTTTTTGAGGCAATGAAATAACTTTTGGTATAATGAAAGTAATTTTTGGTTCAATAAAATTACTTTTAGTACTTTTAATAAAAGCTATTTTTTATATAACATATGTACTTTTAAGTACAACAAAAGTACTTTTGGTACAGATAATAGTACTTTCTGTTACAAAAAAAAAAATTTTCCGTACAATAAATTTTTTTTGCACAACAAAAGTACTTTTTTGTGTAGTAAAATTACTGTATAGTGCTATTAAAGTCTTTTTTGGTGCAGTAAAAATAAATATTTGGCACAAAAAAAATGTTACTTTTCGTACTTTTTTGTAAAAATGAATTTTTAGTAAAACAAAAGCACTTTTTGGTACAAAAAAGTATTTTTTTGTTTAATAAAAGTACTTTGTTTTGTACTAAAGTACTTTTGTTGGCCCAAAAATACTTTTATTGCCCAAAAGTATAATAAAAATGCTTTTTAATACAAAAAAGTAATCTGGTACAAAAAAAGTACTTTGTGGAACAGAAGTGCTTTTGGGCCAATAAAAGTACTTTTTGGTACAAAAAGTACTCTGGTATGTAAAAAGTACTTTGTGCGACAGAAAAGTGCTTTTGGGCAAACAAAAGTACTTTTTGATACAAAAAACTGCTTTGGCACTGAAAAAGTACTTTGTACTGAAAAGTACGTTAAAAGTAAATTTTGGTACAAAAAAATACTGCTACAATAAAAAAATTACTTTGAGCAACAGAAAAGTGCTTTTGGGCCAATAAAAGTACTTTGTACACAAAAGTACTTTTTGGTACAAAAAAGTACCCTGGTACAAAAAAAATCACTTTGTAAAAAAGTACTTTAGTACAAAAGAAAGTACTTTGTTCCAAAAAGTTTAATAGTATTATATATTGTTTTTTTTCTTGCATTTAAATTTTATTTATTAATGAGCCAGGAGCATCGGAACTACAAAAGTGCTATTGGCTCGCGAGCCCAGCTCCTAAGTTGAGAGAGCCACAATATTTCAATAAGATATCGGCTCACGAGCCAGCTTTTTCTTTGGGTTTTTGGCTCGCGAGCTCATAGCCAATTTTAAGGAAAAGAGTAGCTCGCGAGCCTATAGCCGAAAAGAGAGAGCCAATATGTACTCTTGATGAGATACTAATTTAAATTGGCGTGATAATGCTCTTGCCCAAACTTTCTTATAAGTGGTAAGAGTCGGAGGACTTGACACGAACACTCAAAGAAGTGTTTATTTTATTGCTGAAGTTCGGCATATAAAGTCTGATAGAGTTATTTTGTATGTTGAAGACTTTAGAGACATATTATTTTAAATCAATTTAAGCTGATACTCAGAGAACATCATTACATGATTTTAATTGAACATGCATTTGTATGTGAAATGTTGCTGCTTATGCTTAATATTTTATACAACTTTGCTTCAAAGAGACTAAAGTTCCTTACTACTTACTGGCCAGCACGTAATGTTACGAAAAAAAAAAAAAATTACCAAATTTTATTTATTAAGTTTTGCGATTACCCGTTACATACATTCCACAAATTTATAAATACAAAGATATTTTGAGTACGAAAACAATTTATAAGAGCAACAGCGTTGCCAATTATTGCTGATATAATAATAAAAATATTATTTTCGCAGTCTCAGTAAAAAAAACTGAATTTAACATCAGGAATTATAACTAAATATGTTGACGATCTGTTTGTCTTACAAATAAGAATTAAAGTTGGTGTACAAATTCTCATTTAATTTTAGACTATAAACTTAGACATTTCAAAGGTAAAGGTTGGCAACCTACAGATCAACATTGAAGATTTAAATGACAAACTTTAACATGGCTAGTTTTAAAATTCTTAGATACTCAGGTAGACCATTAAATAGGCGACGTAAGCAAATAGTAAAATATGGTGTTGCTGAAAGTAAAGAAACATTACTTGAGATTCATGTACAACGTGTTCTCACAAAAGATGTTTATCAGCACGTGCTTAAAAGCCGAAATGGCTTATTTCTCCAATACTCTATACTAGAAACAAACCAAAAAGATTAACTTAGTAATATGAGTCATTTCATTTTACTGCGCCTATAAAGAATCTGAGATTCTGTTTCTTTACTAAACATTATTCTACGATGCTGCTACAAGAGACTGCAGCATCATCTTACAAGTCAGTTGACCTTATTCCCAAGTTTTTTTTCGTTGACTTGTTTTACAAGGTCACCAAAGTTGTAACTATTAATTTTATGCCGGAAACTTAAACAGCCGGAAGCAAAGTTTGTTTGACGACCAACCATTTATTTTACAGATAAATTTGATCAACCCGTTTATTAACTGTATGTGTTTTAGCACTTAGTTCTGGTAACTTTATAAGAATGAGCACGAAATTCTTATAGAGATGCCAGAACTACCCACCATGATGTTGTTATATACATAGGTATCAATCTGTAGGTGTTCAAGAACTTTGCAATACCTGCTATAAATCTTTTTAACTGATCTTTCTTCTTGGTCAGTCTTAACAACATCAATTATAAAAAGTCAACAAAAAGAAGAAGTGGATGAAATCAAGAAAGAATGAAATCATAATAGCTGGCGCAGAAATCAGGTTTTCACATCTGCTTACATTACATAAAAAAAACTAAAAATCTGGAGAAAAAAAAATTCCACATGTACGTAAAATCATCAACATAACCGGAATCAATACATCAAAGAAGGGTTCATAAAAGAGGATGGTGTGCAAACTACCTTAGAGGCACGTTAAAGAGAATATACAGTTAATAGATTATATATCGAAATATAAGATAGTTACTTAAAAGCTGACATAAAAACAGTTATCATCTTGAGTGGTTTATTTATGGATGTACATAAATATACATTATCATTCAATCCTCGTATATTTTTGCACACCTCCTACAACACTTTCACTAAATTATTCGCAAACTATTAACTAATTTGTAATTATGTAATTCCCATCCCAATTTGCATGCTGCGCAAAATGATAACTATGATGGTGATTACCAAGATGATGATGATGGTGATGCATAGAAACACAGTATCCCGCCATAGAATTGTGAAATGTGTGATATATTGTCATGAATCATAAATATTTTAGAAAGATTTGCTCAAGTTTAAATAATCTGCCTTTGAAAATGTTAATAGAAGGAAATTGGGGCTGCGAGGAAGTAGTGACATCATTGATATTTGGACTTCAGTTGGCCGTGTAGAATAGTTACTACGTGTTACATTTTATATAGAGTAAAAAGATGCCTTCTATATGAAAGTAACCCTAGTCAATTAACACTGCTTACAGCAAAGTTACTTCTATGTATATACGTGACCCATAAATATGGCTGACCTTAACTTGTCTAGGATTTTTTAGGTGGGTTAGATAAGAGTACCAACCTACCTAAAAAATAGTAGACAAGTTAAGTTCAGCTATATTTTCGAGCAAGTTATAATTTGTGTACCGTCGCGATGCTGAAAGTCGAAAATTTGTATATGAGGCTAAAAAAGTTAGACGTCTAGTATTAACATTGACCAGGTATATTACCTAGTCGCAGTTTAAAACGACCAAGATCTTACAGTTTAAATATAGACCTGCAACTCAGTATGTTATTACAATTCTATCAACTACTCTAACACACTATTAGTATTCCCAAATTTTCTTGACACGGCCGCATAAAATACCCGAGGGTAAAGAAAATTACAATTAGTTTAGACCTGATAAGATAATAAATGTCAGAAAGTGTACGAATTAAACAGTGACGAAGGGCTAAAGGCTTATGTCTCTTGTTCAGTCTGGGAATGTTACGTGTAGAATGAATATGTAACATAGTGTCTACAGGCAGAGTAGTTAAGACAAAAAGTATTATTTGCCGGTAATATTTTTTGATTTGTTCTAAAGGTTGTGGTTATTATGATAACGAGTTTGGAGCTTTCGCTTTGGTAAATGTTGATTGTTCCCACAAGCGACATAATTGAGAAATATTACTCATACATAGAATATTGTATTATGTATGATTAATTGAATAGACGGCATATGTACATAAAATCAAAGCGATATGTTGACCAAATTTTAATGAATGATTGCCATGATTATAATGATATTAAGTAATGATGACTAGTGTTTTAAAATCATATCAGGTGTTTCCCTAGAGCAAAACAGTTCGAGAGCTCGAATTAAAAATATGTCTCTTGCTTAAGCTGATGTTATCAGATGTTACTGCAGTCACCTCAAGCATCTGGTGTGGCGATAAACGAATACAGAACTTAGTTAATTGTTTTAGGCAAACAAATAGCATACTCCATTATTAAGGAAAATGATCTAGTAGGCGGAAATGAAACGCTAATGCTGAATATACATGTGTCGCGTAATAGTAACTACTATAACCGCTATTCATGAAAGGAATGAACGTTTTTTTTTTCGTAAGATATTGTGTCGTAGGTTAGTATTAGCCGCTCTATCTGTAGCGGCTAAAAATGCAATAAGGTTACGAGAAGCAGGCCTTTGGCGGCAATTGGAGTCGGGTCACGCTTCAATACTGTTATGGTTTAGCAGACATGGATGCAACGATGGACTTCACAAAGGAACGAACTATATGGTTCTGTTGATAAACCTTATATCATGCCCGGAAATAGTGATCCCTGATAGAGAAGACTGGAAAGCTTCCTTGCCCTTCAGGAGGCTGTCCACCGTCACTGATGGTTCTAAAATGAAAATTAGAATAGGATCGGGTATTTTTAGTGAGGATCCCAATCTCAGGCAACACTTCCGATTTGATGACGATTGCATTGAGTTCCAGGCGGTAATCTTCGCCATTATGAAATCTGTGGAGGAAATACTGGCAAGGAATTTGAATGAGATCGTCACAATCTATGTGGACAGTCAAGCAGCCTAAATGGATTTGGTATCAAAGGTTATAAAGTCGAGATTAGTGTACAGATGTATGACGGCACTCTCAAAACTTCCAGAGAATAGTGTTCGGCGCTGCTGGGTCCCCGAACATAGTGACATTTTAAGAAATGAAATAGCGGATGAACTGAGGCTGAAAGACTGAGCACTGGAAGCCGGCCGATCAGATGGATCAGTGTGACCACCAATGTGTCATATGTACAGAATTGTGACCCGTCACTTCGAACGGCTGGCAAATGCATACTGGGAACTTCGCACCGACTTTAAAGTAACACAAGATATATGTCCAGGACTGGATGAAAGACGAACCAGATCACTATTGTCATTTAGGATTTCCGTTAGACTTTATAGGATTTCCGTGACGACTAATTGGAGTAATCACGGGACACTATGCCGTGAAGACGACGCAGGAAGATTTTTTGCAACGATAAGGAGGAAATTGAGCATTTGCTATGCCATTGCCCAGCTACTTATAGAAGAAGGAAGCAATTCCTCGGGAAATGGTTCTTTGATAGTCTCGACGAATTATGGTCAAGTACCATGCATAATTTGGTGAATTTCATCGATGGTTTGAGCTGGCTTAAGGGCAGAGGACCAAAGTGTCCCCACTTAATCCTACTACTTGAAGGAGAAAACACACCGGAAATATTTTTTAGCACTTCTATTTCTCTTCCACTGCACTATTTTTGTGAACTCTTCATTATATTGTAAAATACTTTTTCCTTTATATTTCTCCTTCCTTAAATCAGAGCAATTGCAATGGATCGAGTGTTGTAATGACATAGTATTGCGCTATGTCATTTAATGTCCTCACCTAAACCTAGTATTAGCTGCACAATCCGAATACATCCTGATAGATAGGAGGATGGATGGATGTCTTACATTCTGAAATATCACGAGCACATGTCACCTTTATTCTTTAAAGAACTATGCTGAAAACCTTCTTCGAGAAGGGAGAATCAAGGTTTTCGACGATTTGTTATTACCATTCAGTCTCCCTTCTATGAGAAGGAGGCAGACCTGAATGTGTGTACACGAGGACGGTTTTTATGTTTTTTTTATACCCTTACCCTAGGATGGTATATATCATTTGATACGACCCAAAAGTGTAACACACAGAAGGAGTCACTTTAGACCCCAGATTCCTTTGAACCAAATTATATTCATGACTTTTTAAGTCGTTTAAGCCATGTCCGTCTGTCTGGCTGTCCGGCTGATAAACACGATTACTTTCGAAAGACGCAACTAAATGTTTTGAAATGTTGCAAGGGGTAATATTTTCTCAAAACTACTAACGGCATTGCAAATGGGCTACATGGTCACGCCCCTTCTGGTACCTCCCATACAAATGTACAATTCCGCCCACTTTAGAGATGGAGTAATAATACCAATACACCCAATGCGATCTTGCCTAAATTCTGTTTTTTGTTAAGCTGTAATAGGTAAAAGTTTTGGTACCCTTCTGGTACCTTCTATACAAATGTACCATTCCGGGAACTTTAGAGATGGAGTAATAATATCAAGAAACCCAGCGCGATCTTGCCTAGACTCTGTTTTTGTTAAGCTAGAACAGGATAAAGGTTTTGAGAGAAAATTGAAAGTCTATCCACGCCCCTTCTGGAACTTCCCATACCCATCTGGTACCACCCACATAAAAATTCGAATATCATTATTAAAAGATGCCACGCGATCGTGTCCAACTTCTGTAAATAGTAAAGCTCAAACAGGATAACGTTTTGGAATACAAATGGAAGTCTAGCCAAGCCCCTTCTGAGGCCTCCCATTCAAATGTACCACTCCGCCTACTATAGAAATCGTGTAATAATATCAATATTCTAGAAAATTGTATGTTTTACTAAGGGTGAGGGTATATGTAAGTCGGGTTTTCCGACACAATTGGCAAATCAATATCAAGCTCTACCACACCGAAATTAAAATACATGGTTGTGGGTGTTGGGACCGGCCGTGGAATAGTGGTTATAACACGCGACTACATTGCGCGAGATTTTTGGTTCGATTCCTTGCTCCAGTCATCTAAATTTTTCTTTCATTGCCCGCCTCCTTGATGTTGTCGACAGCAACTTCGCAGTATAAGTGTCGACTCAATCGGCATGTCTAGTAAAAGCTTCTAAAACAGTGACGTTCGTATTCGTCGATAAACAAGTAGGTGCCATTTGTTGTAAATCTGAGAATTGGGGGATGTCTGAATTGGATCAGTTAATTTACCTTGTACTAGTAGACAAACCATCAGAAAATCGAAACTTTTGCCACACCCCTTCTGGTAACTCCCATACAAATGACAGAAGTAGCCCTCATAGTTTTACACACATATCTTTTTGCAATTCTGCTGAATTAAGACTGTTTTTGCATGAGATCTACGCTTATGAAACTTTGACTCTGGCATGAATATGTACTATATCGGCCGACCCCTTCTCGTACCTCCCATACAAAATAACCTATTTTTGGGAAATAAATATTTCTCTCATAACTTCCAAATGAACAACCGGAGGAAATTTAAATTTGGTCGGTTAACTTATCTTGTAATAGAGATCTACGCTTATGAAAATTTGACTCCGGCATGAATATGAACTGTATCTGCCGACCCCTACTCATACCTCCTATACAAATTAACCTGTTTTTGGGAAATTAATATTTCTCCCATAACATCCAAACGAACAGCCGGAGTATATTTCAATTTTGTCAGAAAATTTAAACCTTTGCCACACCCCTTCTGGTGCCTCCCATACAAATTACCGATTTAACCCTCAAAGTTTCACATACTACATATTATTTTTGTAAGTAAACTGAATTCAAACATATTTTGCGTTAGATGTAGTCTTATAAAAATATGACCCCGGCATGATTGTGGACTATATTGGCCGACCTATTTTGGTACCTCCCATGCAGAATGATCTATTTTTGGAAAAATAATATATCTCCAATAAGTCCAAGACGGACTACAGGAGGACTTTTAAATTTGGTCAATTAATTTATCTTGTAAAAGTAGCTAAAACCTAAGAAGACCGCAACATTTGCCACACTCCTTCTGGTACCAGCCATACAAGTGACAAAATTGCCTATTACGGGGTAAAAACTTGTTCCCTGACAAATCTAGACAAGAATGTTGGAAAGTAACTAATTGAGTAAATTAAAAAAATTAGTAAATTAAAAAATAACATTCTTAAAGCTGCACAAATTATCAGTCAGTAACCTTTACAAGCTTATAAACAAGTTACTTCCTACATTTTTTTTTGGTAAACTGAACATCAATCGAAAACCAGATGAATAGCAACGAAGATGATTCAATCACCCTACTGAACGAAGACGACTACAAATGTTTCCTTTCCATGTTCAGCACCAGATGACGTAAAGAGGGAATCATTAATTTGTTTTCTTCATAAAATGTTTACTAATCCATCAATTAGTTATTTATTCGGTTATGAGTTAAGAAATTTCGCAACATCCACTGTAGATATTTTGCAATCTCACTGACTGCTTATACGCCAACTAGTATCTGAAGTTTAAACAAAAATGCAGCGGTAACCGAAGTTCGTTCGTAATTTAGTGGCTGGCTACTGTCACCACTCACAGTAAGTAAACGATGCCTAGTTCAAATTACCTCACATCCGATAGATGGGTAGCAAGTGCATGATGATACCCCACAGATCGACCGACCTATCGACACGACCCTATCATATGTACTATGTATAAATTATGTTTTCTATACGATAACAATCACAAATTCAAATAGAAGTTGTCGTTTTGGCCGTCGTTCGGCAGTAATCCACTCGCAATGAAATGCACAACGCAACCCAACATATCTCAACAATATCAGTCGACAACAATAGCGCAGCCAGCTACAACAAAAAAAAAACAACAAAATTTACTTGGCGTTTTCATCAACTTTCTTTTTTCCCGTTCATTGAAACGTTTTTACGTGATATCGTTACCAATGAAGAAATACAAAAAGCAAAAGAAGGTTAGAGCGCGTAAAGTGGCGTCGGCAGCCACTTTTAGTTTTAAATGTGTCGTTTTTTTGGGGGGCTTTGTAAAATTCTTACTTGGCTAAATTAAAAGGGGGAGGGGTCGAATTATAATTTACAACTTATCGCTTTATTACTTACCTTAATGCTTTGTTGATAGTGGTTTCCAGGTCATTGAAACTGACGGCCACCAAGAGAAGTTGAAGTTTGTGTTTTAGTTTATGTTAAACAAAAGTTAAACAATTTCATTAACAATATTTATAATGTTTTGCTACAAGTCGACGGTGGCGGCACAAGAAAACATGAATAATTGCTGCACGATTCAATACGATACGCGTGTTTTTACTTTCGAAGCAACGTCCGCACCACTTCACACTGCACAACTAAACGCGGCGATGTATGTTTGGCAACTGAAGAAGTACAGCTGTTGGTTTGTTAGTGAACTTATGGAAATGTTTAGTAGGGAGTAGAGGGTTGCCATTCGGCTAGGAAGACGGCGAATAGAAAAAATGCTAAAATTAGACAAATATATTTTTCAGATTTTTTCATAAGTGAGGTGCAGATAAATAAACTCGTCTCACAGATTTATATATATTTATCGAGTTTTATTATTATTTTCATTGGATATAGTGTCAGATAAATCTGAGGACTTAAATTTGTCAGATTTATATGATGTTTGCAGGAAAGGTAAAATTTTTTATACAAATGAAAATAGTGATGGACAAAACTTTTATTGTAAATACAGTTTATGTTGTGTCAATGAACTAATGTTTTGTCAATGAACTTATGGAGCTTTTTAGTAGCGGTAGAGGGTTGCAATTCGACTTGGAAGACTGCAAATAGTAAAATTCTAAAAGTAGACAAATATTTTTTATATTTTTTTTTGAAGCAGAGATGGGGAATCAAATAAACTCGTCTCACAGATTTATCCATATTTTTAGACAATTGTATTAATTTTATTATTAGATATAATGTCAGATAAATCTGACGATTTAAATTTGTCACATTTATCTAATATTTACAGAAAAGGTCAGAGGTCGTAATTTAATAATTAGGGTTTATACAGCTGTTGGTTCGTTAATGAACTTATGGAAATGTTTAGTAGCAGTAAAGGATTGCCATTCCACATGGAAAACTGCAAATAGTAAAATGCTAAAAACAGATAATTTTTTTTATTTTTTATTTTTACTCATTTTACAGATTTATTTAAAATTTGATTAATTTTATCATTAAATATATTGTCAAATAAATTTGATGATTTAAATTTGTCAGATTTATCTGATGTCTGCAGAAAAGATCAGAGGCCATAATTTAAAGAAAGGGTTTGTACCAGTTTTAGCTCTTTTTAAATTTTTTATACAAATGATAAAGTGGATGGACAACATTTTCAGTGTATATTTGGGATCTGAACAAATATAAGAAATTTTTTGATAGTGTACTTGTGACGCTGTTTAGTAAAGGTAGTGTTGCCTTTGGTTAGATAATTGTAAATAATTAAATGCTAAAGTAGGCAAAAGTTGGTATTTGTTTTAAAAGTATGAAAAAAATTTAAATTAATGATTACAAGCCTATCATTAGGAGGAAATTTTACTGTATTGGTTTTCAATGCAGTACAAATTTCAAACTGAAGGGCAGACATTATCTGACCGATAAATCTGACAACGTGAGAAGTAAATAATTAATAAAATTTGCGCGAATTGGCATGTGCGTAACATCGCTTATATGATATTACCGCCTTTATAAAAAAATACGATATTTCCTGATATATTCTAAACGATCTCAAACAGATTTGGTCGGATATATAAAATATAGCGTACAAAAAAAATATTACATATAGAAAATCTTAATAAAGCCTGATGGGACAAATTTTATACAAATTACTTACATTCCTGAAATTAGGAAAACGCAAGAAGAAGATCATATTTTCTGATTTCGTAAATTTAACAGGATTTTTATACACCCAGCCATATAATGAGGGTATATATCATTTGAAACGGAAAAAAGCGCAACGCATTAAAAGAGACGTGCTAAACCCCAAATATCTTAAGACCAAATTCGTTTCAGCACTTTTTCAGTCGATTGAGTTATGCCCTTCTATCTGGCTGTTGGGCAGGATATTTCGAGTAAACCATAACTCATCCGTATGAAAATTTATCAGTATTAATATTTTCCAAAACGAAGTAATAGAATTGCAAATGTACAGAATAGCCCCATTACTTCTGGTACCTACCATACAAAATTACCAATTTTAAGATAATTAATATTTCTTAACCTTAACCAAAACAAAGTAATGGAATTGTAAATAGGTAGAATAGCCCCACCTCATCTTCTATCTCCCATATAAAATTATCTTTTTTTTTTTGGAAAATTTATATTTCTCACATAAATACCGGATGGACAACTGGAGAATACTCGAATTTGGTCAATTCTATTATCTTGCTATAGTAGAATACCAGAATACCGAAACCTTTCTAAACCCCTTCTGGTACCTACCATACAAATGACCGAATTGACCCTCATAGTTTTACAAAGGTACCTTTTTTGTTAGACCCCTGAATTCCGCCATTTTTTGGGACAGTTGTACGCTTAGGAAAATTTGACTCGGTTTCAGGACTCTTTAAGACGATTGAGCCCTGTCCGTTGTGAGGCTGGATGGCTGGTGTGCAGGATAACTCGTGTAAACCTTACCTGATCCGTTTACGTGCAAAAAAGACCCACCCTCTTGCTACCTCCCATTCAAAGTTATCTATTTGTGGATAACTCATATTTTTTGCATTACTTATAAACGGTTGAATTTGGTCAGTTTAATTTTTATGAAATGGAGGATAAACCCTCAGGAAACCAAAACTATTGCCACACCCCTTTTGGTACCTCCCATACAAATGACCGAATTAACATTCATATCTTTTTTGGAAGTACACTGAATTCTGCAATTTTTTGCAATTGATGTATGCTTAGGAAAATTTGACTCTGGAATGAAAATGTACATTACCGACTGACCTCTTCTGGTACCTCCCATACAAACTGACCTTTTATTGGAAAATAGATACTTCTTCAATAACTTCTAAACGAACAGCTAGAAGACATTTTAATTCAGTCTTTAAATTTTTTCTGTTGTAGTAAACAAAACCTCAGAAAACCGAACCATTCACCACATCCACCTTCTGGTAACTCCCATGCAAAATGACCCATCATTGGCAAAATAAGTACATCTCCAGTAACTTCCAAACGGACAGCTCGAGAAAATTTCACTCATTTGATAGTAAACTGACTGAAATTTCTGTACTGGTTTGATAGAAGGTTATGATCCAGGGCTCATGTAATAGTAGAGAAGTACCGGCCGAGGCATGATGGTTAGAACACGCGACTACCATGCGGGAGATCACAGGTTCAACTCCTGGCTCTAGTCATCTTAAAAGAAAAAATTTTCTTTCATAGTAAGATCTTCTCAAACAGTTACGTTCGCAATCGTCGATATACAAGTAGGTGCCGTTAGTTGTGAATCTAAAAATAGAAAGGGTGTTAATTCGCAACAACGCAAGAAGCTATCCCATATCTCATTCATGGGATTCAATGGGAAATTAAAAAATCAAAACTTTTACCACTCCCGTTCTGGCACCTCCCATACAAATGACCGAAATTACCCCCGTAGTTCAACATCATCTTTACATATCTTTATACCATCACCCTTGGGGATGAGGGTATATCATTTGATATGACCCAAAAGTGTAACACATAGAAGGAGTCACTTTAGACACTAAGTTTCTTTAAACCAAATTCGATGCATGACTTTTTAAGTCGTATGAGCCATGTCCGTCTCTCTGTCTGGCTGGTACGCACGATAACTTCCAAAAGACATAACCAAATGTATTGAAACTATGCAGAAGTTAATTTTTCCCCAAAACTAATTACCGCAGTGAAAATGGGCTACATGGCCACGCCCCTTCTGGTACCTCCAATACAAATGTACCATTCCGCCCATATTAGAGATGGAGTAATATTTCAATATACCCAACGTGATCGTGCCCAAATTCTGTACTTAGTAAAGCTATAACAAGATAAAGTTTTGGAAAAAAAAATTTGAAATCTAGCCACGCCCCTTCTGGTACCTCCAATACAAATGTGCCATTCTGCCCAATTTAGAGATGGAGTAATAATATTATACACCCGACACGATCATGCCCAAATTATGTATTTTGGTTAACTGTAACAGGCTCAAGTTTTGAAGAAAAAATTGGAAGTCTAGCCACGCCCCTTATGTTACCTCCCATACCCATCAAGTACCGCCTACTTTAAATATCGATTAATATTATTAATGAATCCAACGCAATCGTGACCAAATTCTAAATTTAGTAAAACTCAAGCAGGGTAAGGTTTGGAGAAAAAAAAATGGAAGTCTAGCCACGCCCCATCTGTTACCTCCCATACCCATCAGGTACCGCTCTCTTTAGAAATCGATTGATATTATTATTAGATCCAACGCAATCGTGATCAAATTCTGTATTTAGCTAAATTCATGCAGGATAAAGTTTTGGAGAAAAATTTGGAAGTCTAGCCACGCCCCTTCTGGTAGCACCCATACAAATCTACCACTCCGCCCACTTTAGAAATCGAGTAATACTAAAAAAATAATAGAAAATTTTATGTTTTACTGCGAGTGGGGGTATATGTAAGTCAGGTTGCCCGACTGAAACTTTCTTACTGGTTTTATTTTGATTTATGATTGTCCTGAAATTAATATATCATGCCGTCAACGCTTCACAAGCAGGCAAATAATAATACGTACACAATTTCTACTAAAAATCGGTAAGTTTCACTAACTTCAGGCTTGAACAATATCTTTCATTGAGTGAGGCTATTTATCAGTCAGTTAAACTGACTGAAATTTCTGTACTGGTTTGATAGAAGGTTGTGCTCCAGTTGGCTCCCTGAAATATCGCCCACCGAAAAATCGCCCAAAAATAACATTGAAAAATCGGTCAAAAAATTTCATAAAAAAATTAGGCAATATTTTCAATAAAAAATAACCCAATTTTTATGACTCTTTCTTCATAATAGTTTGTTTAACTCATATTCAAAAGTAGTTGATATTTCAAAAACAAGTTGAATAAATTTCTTAATATGAATATTAATTTTATTTTAATTTTTTGGGCAATATTGAAATTTTTGGTTCCCATTTTTGGGCAATATTTTGGAGAGCCGTTTTAGATTGTAAACCCTGGCAGTAATTTTTATAAAATATTATTAAATTTTATTAAGAAAAGTAGGTGTTTTTTATATACTATATTCACAGTAATTGAAATAACGGTAATTTTTTAAATCATTGAAATCATTAAAATTTTCTGCAAAAGTTTTTGAGGTTTTTTCTTATATAGCTAAATTTGTCAGATTACTCTGAAGCTGAAAAAAGCTTCTTATTTAAGAAATAATAACAATAAATTAATATAGTAAAAACACAATCAGATTTTTTTTTAATACAAAACTCATCTCTTCGGTATTTCGTGTAATCCATCACCGATTCTTAGAAAATTTACCAGTGCAAATATTTTACAAAATGTTGTTATCTGATCGCAAATAAGTGAAATAGCACCATACTTCCGGTACCCGCCATTATTTTTTTTTCTCCCACAATTAGATATAAGTGCTATTTTCTTTTTTTAGGCCATATTTTAAGATTTATTTTCATTCTGAGAAATGTTTACTCGATTTTGACAGTAGACCGTTCTGTTCTTGAATCAAACGTACTTTAATTTTAGGCTAAAAATGAGAATTTTTTCTTAAATTTATCCGTTTTTTTTCTGTGTAACGACATATTTGGATATTTTGTATTTGTTTCTGAAATCAACTCTTAAATTTTTTTTTTTTATACGTGTAAATATACTCTCATTCTTTGATATAATTTTTTTCTGTAATGGCAACCCTTTAAAATTGATTTAATTATCTACATCGCGTTGTCAGTTTCGTGACGTCTATCAGCTGCCGTTAATGCCGGCCAGCTGTTGGAATGGAATGCAAGACGGAAATACAAAGTTGATGTGTGCTATGCTAACTGACGGCGTGAATGCTACAGTGTTGTATTAGACTAACGGTTGCTTAGATTTGAAACAATAGTTTAGTGTCAAGTTGTATTAAACATAATGAATAATAAAAAGCGATTACATTTTCAACGACAGAAATTAATAAATTTAGGTAATTAGAAAAAATCTACCTATGGCTAAAAAAGACATTTCAGCAATTTCTTAAAATTTTTTTTTTACGGATAGGTTAGTTAATTTATTTATCTTTGAAGCAATAGATGTAATTAATATTTATTATATTTATATTTAATCATAAGACATTCACACAAATAATCTCTTGGTACAGAATGTATAAAGTAATTGGCGACTTATGCATTTATTTATCAATACATAGACTAAAGAATCTGCCTAATATAAAATGTTTTTTTATTACTTATTTTTATTACAGTTTTATAATAAATGGCGTCAAAACTAATAGAAGTGCTGACAATATTAAGTATAACAGCAGATGCCTGCCCTTGATATGACTAGCCTAAATGAACTGCCGAACATTCAAACTTAATCGTAAATTAACATTCCAAGAATTTAATTTCCAATATCACTTTCTTATATTAAAACTTACACACACTGGACCTAAAATTTAGCGACGATTTTGAACTTCAGCTTTTTTTTTAAAGACTTTTACCACCAGACAGGTTTTAATCTGCTCGATTTCCTGTCAGCACATATGTAGTAAAAACCACATTACCGCTCTATAGTAGTGTAGGGCATGTAGCATATTACGGCTAAGAAAGGGGCTGGTGTAGTTTGGAAATCTAAATGCCTTTGCACGTACTAATATCGGCCTTATTGCTCGTCGGAGGCGGGGTTCGATGCCTTTAGATTGCCTTTGCCACCGAACTATCTTATAAATATAAAATTTACGTGCTGTGGTTTGGAAGTGGAAAATAGTGATAGTTTTACAGACTAAAAGCGTAACTATAGAAACGATAGGAGTAAGAACAAAGAGAAGCTACTCTGAAACATGAAAATATTTGATGTTGTAAGAATATTTAGAAAGACAAAAGAAGTTCCTAAAGGAGAAGAATAAATAATAGATGAGGTACATAGATAGTCTATATCAGAGTGCTGAGCTATGAGGTGTAATTTTGCTCAACAAGCCCACCCAACCGTGATCACAAGAATAACGAAAACCCATTAGAAAATATTTGACTGTGATACCCATATAGTTTTTCAAGCTAGTGTGACCAAAAGCTCACGAAATCAAACAGAATATTTACTATTCTAAACACAAATCATTTTTGATTTATTACAAATAAATTCATATTTCATTTCAGTATTATTATTGTTATTAAACCTAATTTATAACTACATAGCTTCATTTTCACATTGTTTTCATTTAACGCAAAAGTTAATTTAAAGGAATTTAATATAAAAAAAACCTACATTACTAACTTTAACAAAAAAATATATAATAAAATAAAAAAGGGAAAATATGGATAATTATAATTTCATAAGAATTAATTTAGAAGTAATAAGATCTTTTTAAACAATGCGACACTTTGATGTTAATAAGGCCAGAATAATATTTTGTTTCGTATAGGTTATTACTTTATTATTTGCATATGGCCACCTTGAAACTATGATTGTTTTTAAAATCCTCACCAAATATGAGAAAATAGTACGACTTTAATAACAAGAAGCACTCAACGTAAATAAAACAAAATAATATCACTCACTTACTTTGATAATGCAGTTGGTCCCCCGACGAAAGTACTTTCGAAGAGATGTTCCGCTAAAGAGAGGTGAATTATATATTCATGGTTGATGTTAACGCCTCTCTTAGAAATAGTACGCTGTTAAGCCGCCTCTGTTATATTAAAAACACAATGTTAATTAGATCTTATCACTGTTAATTTGAGAGATACCTTAACAAACAACAAAAACTATAAACCTATTGCTTACACAAATTAACATACAGATTTGCAATAACAGTATTGCACTGTTCGTATGTATGAATTTTTGATATTTTAATATGTTAAGTTGTGCGTAATATGGGTTATAGCTTTTGCAAAAACGGGTTTAAAATATAAGAGTTAAGATATTGATGGAATACAAAGTAATAGAGATTTTAAATGTTAGGTTATGAGAGATGATAAAAAAATTGATAAAGAAGAACTGATCGTGACACAAATAAATTATCGCTAGTATTATCAATATTGTAATAGTTATTTTTTTCACATATATCACAAAAAAAATATGCTTTGACTATAAAGAACTGGTCACTAACGTCGATGTTCTCGCTAAGCAAATCTTTTTTCTTTTTTTTTTTTTTCTGGAATTTTCACAAACTTTTAGATTATATTTTTCTCTACTTCTTAGACCGGCTTAGTGTTAGGCTGTGGAACACCTTTGTAGTCCCGTTCTGGTTCTTCCGGAGCGGAGCTGTGCCTTACTAAATATTCCTTTTTGTCGATGAACCACAATATGAAGCGTGATGAAAAAAAAACACTTTAATCGGTAATAAGGCAAATAAACACTTGTACTCCAGTCAATAAACGCAAAAGCACTGAATAAATTGGTGACGAAAAAGACGGTGATATAATAGTTCAGCTGTCACTGCTACTCTTATAATAGTGGCCTCGCTGATTTATGTTGGAACTCTCGAACTACAGAAGTGAGAAACAGATTTTCAATATTATGAGAGACACTATCAATTACAAAAAAAAACATGCAAAAAATTTACCTTTTGATAGCAGATGCTATATGGGCTATTATTTCGATATAAAATATCAAATGTATATATGTGGGATATATTTGTATGGCAATTTTCCCTGCTTCCGCCAGGTGTTATGTCCAACGGCTAGACGCAGTAATTAATGAAGGTTACTTCAATACCATATATCTATAATATGTGAAAGGCTAATAATTCCGATAGTATACAGAATACTCTATTGGTATATCATTAACTCACTTACTGTACGTGCTGTGAAATTCACACTTTGGGGCAATGGAAGAACAAGTTGTTTAATATTCACTTCACTTTTTCTAAGAAAACTTTATTAAAACTGTACCAGGTTTATAAAGATTAACTGGTTGCTAGGTCACCAAGACTTAAAAATGGCCGATTTAGTCGAAATTACAAAGCATGAAGCCTCGTAGACGCTTTCATATAACGCTTCTTTTCCAGATTGTAATTAATCATTAAACAAACAAATAAGATAAAACGTCAAAGCATTGATAAATAAGCAAGTGCAGAGGGAAACCAGTCACGTACAGAGGGCGCAAATGCTGCAAAGAACAAATATCCATCAGTTATTTTTGATTTAATAATCTTACTAAATCTTGGCTTTCCCTTCAATGCAAGCGCTGTTACAAATCCCCCCCGGAAAAATCAGACTTGGGGGTTTTTTAAAAGCACCAATGCTGATAACGCTTGCATTTACACTTGTTGGCATATCAGTCATTGGCGAATATCTTTGGCATGGTAGGTGCCTATAAGATGTCCCTGTAGGTCTTCCAGCTCGTAGTATGATGTTCCCAGCTTTCGTCTCACACGCGCTTTTAGAAAAGTTGGAGCAAGTTTAGCGTTATAACCCTGTTCAAAATTACTTTGTTTGAAGTTTCTGCGAAAGACTTCCTGACCAACGGAATAAGAAACTTCCCTGGATCGAAGGTTATAAGATTTCTCGTTGCGTTGAAATTGCTTTTGCATTAGCTCAGTAGCTCTTCTACCCATAACTTGAAGTGAATCACCCTTATCAAACCTCACGGACCTATCTTCCAACATCTCCAATTGTCGTAGCAGAGGGTACGTGGAACCATTGGTAACCATATGCTGGCCAAATGTCAAGTAATAAGGAGAAGTACCAATAGCACTATGATTTGCCGATCGAAGAGCGCATCCAATACTACTCAAAAGCTCATCCCAATTTTTATGATCAGGTTTAACATAAGACTTTATAGCAGCCAATATTGATCTATTTACTCTCTCAGCAGCATTTGCTTGCGGAGAATGCACAGCCGTAAACAAGTGATTAACTCAATACTTCTTTAGAAAATCGCCAAACTGATGAGATCGAAATTGGGATCCGTTATCCGAAACTACGGTTTCGGGTACTCCGAACATGTGAAATAGTTCGCTTTCCATATATTTTACGACCACATCAGTAGTAAACTTCTTTACCGGTTTTATAAATGGAAATTTAGTAAAATGATCAAGTGCTATAAATATTCCGATATGACCAGAACGAGATCGTGGGTACGGACCGAGGAAGTCAATATATAATTTCTGAAGAAATCGCTGGGTCTCAGAAGTTCTTCCCATCGGAGGTCTAAGGGTTTGACTTGGATGTTTGGTGGATTTACACACCTCACAATTGCCAATATATGTTTTCACATCTGCTACCAAATTAGGCCAAAAATAGAACCTACGTATCCTACCTAAAGTTTTATTTATACCACCATGAGACGCGACAGGATCATCATGGGCCCTCCTCAAAACATCTGGGACCATTTCTCGTGGAATCCACAGTTTCCAGCACAGATCATCATGCATCTGTTCGCCAGTTGCATGTTCGGTTCGCCGGTATATGTAGCCATCCACAATTTTTAGATCGGGCATTTTATCTAAGCTTGCTTTTACTCTATCAACAAGTTGACGGTATTCATCTGACTGAAAATGTGTAGAATGAAGATCTACGAATAACCCAGTACTGCTGTCAATACCAGAAGGACTAGGCGGGTCTATAGCAGACAAATCATCAGTATTGGCTCTCGAAAGTGTATCTGGGACTATGTTCAAACTACCACGCCGGTGACGAATATTAAACTTATAACCCTGCAATTTCAAGGCCCATCTAGCTAACCGCGTGCTGAGATCAGTTTGTGACATGAGCCACTTAAGTGAGGCATGATCAGTGATCACTGTGAACTCATGCCCCTCGACGTAAGCTCTAAATTTTTTTATGCTTAGCATTGCTGCCAAACATTCCTGTTCGGTGACAGAATAATTTCGATGGGCTTGATTAAGTTTCTTCGACATAAAGGCGATGGGAACTTCTTTACCCTCCGAATTTATCTGCACCAACACGCTTCCTATCCCTGTTCTACTCGCATCACAGTGTATGTAAAACGGCTGCGTAAAATTTGGGCTATGTAAAACGGGTGCGGTGCTCAGATGGGTCTTCAAAATGTCAAAAGCTTCCTGAGCACTACTGTTCCATTCAAATTTTCTCTTGGCCTTTAACATATCAGTCAAAGGTGTAGTAATAGACGCATAGTTCCTAATAAATTTTCGGTACCAACCAGTCATTCCCAAAAATCGTCGGATTTGTTTTATGGATCTAGGAATAGGAAACTCAGTAATAGCTGATACTTTCTCCGGATCTGTCCGAATTACACCGTTCCCCACTAAATGACCCAAATATCTAACTTCCTTTACACAAAAATGACTCTTCTCGACATTTATAGTCAACCCAGAATCACGAATTTTATTTGCTACACAAGTTAGAACCTCAAGATGCCTTTCAAAAGAATCAGAGATGATAAGCAAATCATCCAGGTAAACAAAGACCTCCGTCCTGAGAGCCGGTGGTAAAACTTTGTCCATTAGACGAGACATTGTCTGTGGCGCATTACATAACCCAAAGGGCATGACACGATAATGGTACAACGGTCTCCCAGGAACGGTAAATGCTGTTTTTGCCCTGGATTCCACCTCTAGAGGTATTTGCCAAAAGGCGTCTTTGAGGTCTAAGCTTGTTATAAATTCAGCTTTAGGGAGCCTGCTCAAAATACCATCAATTTGTGGCAAAGGGTATGCATCACCCACAGTTACCGAATTCAATTTTCGACTATCGAGACAAAGCCTATTCTTACCGGGCTTTCTGTGGAGAACGACTGGGGAAGACCATGCGCTATTTGACTCCTCTATTACGCCTAGAGCCAGCATCCGATCCAGTTCTTCATAAATCAACTTTTCCACAGCCGGAGAAACTGGGAAATGTCGTTGCTTGATCGGTTTCGCATCCCCCGTGTCAATTACATGATGTAGTATATTCGTCCTACCCAGACCCTCTTTAGCGAATGATGGAAACAATTGAACGACCTTTGCTAATTGTTGTTCTTGAACATCGCCTAAAGGTATATATTTCGTCAGATCTGCTACTCTTAGAACTTCTGAGGAATTTTGGTTGACACGCTGAAACTCAGCCGGAAGTAAGTTGTACAATTCCCAAAAATCAATGCCTAGAAACAAATCCTTATCTAAACTAGGAATAATAAAAATAGTTATATTCTTTTCTATATTTTTGAAAATAATTTTTGAATCAACAAAGCCTACCACATGTTGGCCTTTTCCATCAGCTGTTTTTACTGAGGAACTTAACCTTTTATATGGCATACCAGAATTTAAAAAGTCTTCAGCAGCTTTAGAACCTAAACAACTTATAGAGGCCCCTGTATCTAAAAGACCTAAAAACTTTTTCCCAAATAGCAAAACTTCAGCATAAGGTCTAATGTCACCTGGTTGACCAAATATTGAGCAGATAATTTTCTTCTTCAATCCCCTAGCCCTTTTCCAAAACGTTCGCATACGTTGTGAGGAACGTGATAGTTTAGGACTTTCTTTGAAAATTCTGTTTCGAACCTCATTGTACTCTCTCAAACGAATATGAAAGGGTTTAAATATACGAGGTACAAATGAATCGCCTTCACATCCACCTTCATTCCCTGACTTAACGAAATTTCCGTGGCATCGGTTCTCCTCGCCTTCCTTTAAAGTATTTTGCCTTTGTAATAATTTTATTCGACATCCGTCTCCGGCTGCCTCAACTGCTTGGGTGCACACTTTTGTGCACTCGCTCGCCCGTTTTTTTGATTGCATTTCTTGCAATTAGGCTTATATGTGTCAGCTAAGCCACAGCCGTAGCAGAAGATGGTTCTATCGGAGAGACATTCTTGATATCGGTGACCATTCTTTTTGCAATTCCAACATACCAAGCTTAACGCCGAAATTTCCTCGTTTCCACTCTCTGGCACGTCGGAAAATTCTTCATCGACTTCGTGATCGATTTCCGATATCTTCTTTGTTATCGGCAAAGGTTTAGTGAATGGAGTGTAGTGTTTCCTGCGAACATCCTGCAAAAAGAATTCGCGTCGCCTGCAGACATCTCGCAAGTGTTGCAAAGTTTTAATTTCCATGTTCAATATCTCATGTTGGATATCTGGTTGAAGATTTCTACGCAGTATTTCTACTAACGTGATTTCCTGCAGAGGTTCCTTTAACCTATCTGTTAGACTGACAATAGAATCATAAAACGTATCAAATGCTTCATGAGGCTTTTGCTTACGTTCCCTTATGAGTTCTCGTATATCAACATCGGTTCTAGAATCAGCGTACTGTTCCCTAAGAGCCTTACATAAATCCTTCCACACGATAACAAGCACCGACCTGTGATATCGCCAGAACCAATCGGAAGCTTTTTCAACAAATAAAGAGCTGGCATTGCGACAAAGAAGGTCATAGTTCCCATGAAGAGTCTGGGCGGTTAGGGCTTCTATTCTATAAATAAAGTTCTCTACAGATAAACTACCAGGACCTCCGCCGAATTTCACCTTCCAGTTGGATATGATTTGTAACACTTTATCTGGGCGGTTAATCAGGTCTGAAGATGAAGATGCACCTGTAACATTTGTATTTACTGCAGAAGGTGAGGTACATTGCCCTCCTATACGATTAGTGTGGGTGTTGCGATGTTCGCCAGAATCGAGGCCAAGCATTTCCCTCAATGTGCAACTTTCCACAGCGGGAAGGGTTGGCATTTGATAGGGAGGGGTGCGTTGAATTTGATGTTGGCCAACAGCATGTGTTGTTGACGATGCATTAAGGTTAAATCGCGCAAAATTTTCTTCAAACTTAGCTTGTATAAGCTGAGCAATTCTTTCATTCATTGCTGCTAGTATTTGTTCCGTTTGAACAGTAACAAAGGTCGAATCTCCCACAGCAGGGTTTAAGTTCATATTGTCACCTGTTACACCTGCCAAAGAAGTATTAGACTGTTCAACATTTGTTTGTTGTACTGCCGTTCTAGATTTTGACCGGGTATTGACGGTTGATTTAGCCGGAGTTGATAGCTCTTCAACCAGCCTAACATTACAAACTGGGCAAAATGGTCTGGTCTTAACACATTTATGCAAACAGGCTTTATGAAAAGTGTGACCACAACAAGTTTTCTGATATTGGTTTTGCACCGAAATACCTTCATTGCATGCATTACAAATCGCATGTGGTTCCGCCGACATAGCATGTAAGTCCTCATTACTATGTCTGAGAGACATTGTGAGAGAAATTGTTGTTCTTAGAATAATGTAAAGAAGAACAAATTTTGTTCCGATTCTAAAATATCTGCCTAATGCTAACCGATTTATTATTCTCAGAACTGTGAAATCAGAATACTACAAATTAAGCTTAAGTGAAAAAAATTAAAATCTTTGCCAATGCCGCGAATGTGTATACAAGAGTATATAATCTTGTTAATTATATGACGAATAAATCGAATATTTAATCAATTTAATTTCTTAAATATTTCCTAAAATGTTTTTTAGTTAATGTTTCTTTTATTTAAAGTTAACAATTTCTTGTACGAAAATAATACCTATCAAAAATATCTGTTTGATTTCTTTCACTAATGGTCAAAGCTTGTGATACAAAACTTTCCTCTGTATATAGAACAAAAAGAATAGTATAGGAGAAGTTGAAAGTAGAATTATAGAAAAGGGGTCCAAAACACCGGGGAGAACTATAATTTGTTCAAACATTCCAGGTGTAGTGGAGGTAGGCAGAATATATTATCCTGTTACAATCGATGGTCGGATTCTAGCTTAAAAATCCAGAAACCGCATTCCAATCGAAAATAATTAGAGAATAACAAATCTGATATAAAGGAATCAAGAATTACCCTCATACCAAGGCTGCAACCGAATGGTTCGATGACTGAGATCGTTTGCATTTTCCATTGGAAACAAAGACAATTCAAAAGAAGTTAAAAGTGAAAAATGTAGAAGCAGGACAAATTAAAAGAGAAATGAGAATTAAGGAGCCGAACAATAATACTGCTTGTCCCGCTATAAGCAATGATGTTAACGATGAGCCTTTTCGTGTTCGGGCCCCACGTTGGGCGCCATTTATATTTATAATGTAGCATATTACGGCTAAGAAAGGGGCTGGTGTAGTTTGGAAATCTAAATGCCTTTGCACGTACTAATATCGGCCTTATTGCTCGTCGGAGGCGGGGTTCGATGCCTTTAGATTGCCTTTGCCACCGAACTATCTTATAAATATAAAATTTACGTGCTGTGGTTTGGAAGTGGAAAATAGTGATAGTTTTACAGACTAAAAGCGTAACTATAGAAACGATAGGAGTAAGAACAAAGAGAAGCTACTCTGAAACATGAAAATATTTGATGTTGTAAGAATATTTAGAAAGACAAAAGAAGTTCCTAAAGGAGAAGAATAAATAATAGATGAGGTACATAGATAGTCTATATCAGAGTGCTGAGCTATGAGGTGTAATTTTGCTCAACAAGCCCACCCAACCGTGATCACAAGAATAACGAAAACCCATTAGAAAATATTTGACTGTGATACCCATATAGTTTTTCAAGCTAGTGTGACCAAAAGCTCACGAAATCAAACAGAATATTTACTATTCTAAACACAAATCATTTTTGATTTATTACAAATAAATTCATATTTCATTTCAGTATTATTATTGTTATTAAACCTAATTTATAACTACATAGCTTCATTTTCACATTGTTTTCATTTAACGCAAAAGTTAATTTAAAGGAATTTAATATAAAAAAAAACCTACATTACTAACTTTAACAAAAAAATATATAATAAAATAAAAAAGGGAAAATATGGATAATTATAATTTCATAAGAATTAATTTAGAAGTAATAAGATCTTTTTAAACAATGCGACACTTTGATGTTAATAAGGCCAGAATAATATTTTGTTTCGTATAGGTTATTACTTTATTATTTGCATATGGCCACCTTGAAACTATGATTGTTTTTAAAATCCTCACCAAATATGAGAAAATAGTACGACTTTAATAACAAGAAGCACTCAACGTAAATAAAACAAAATAATATCACTCACTTACTTTGATAATGCAGTTGGTCCCCCGACGAAAGTACTTTCGAAGAGATGTTCCGCTAAAGAGAGGTGAATTATATATTCATGGTTGATGTTAACGCCTCTCTTAGAAATAGTACGCTGTTAAGCCGCCTCTGTTATATTAAAAACACAATGTTAATTAGATCTTATCACTGTTAATTTGAGAGATACCTTAACAAACAACAAAAACTATAAACCTATTGCTTACACAAATTAACATACAGATTTGCAATAACAGTATTGCACTGTTCGTATGTATGAATTTTTGATATTTTAATATGTTAAGTTGTGCGTAATATGGGTTATAGCTTTTGCAAAAACGGGTTTAAAATATAAGAGTTAAGATATTGATGGAATACAAAGTAATAGAGATTTTAAATGTTAGGTTATGAGAGATGATAAAAAAATTGATAAAGAAGAACTGATCGTGACACAAATAAATTATCGCTAGTATTATCAATATTGTAATAGTTATTTTTTTCACATATATCACAAAAAAAATATGCTTTGACTATAAAGAACTGGTCACTAACGTCGATGTTCTCGCTAAGCAAATCTTTTTTCTTTTTTTTTTTTTTCTGGAATTTTCACAAACTTTTAGATTATATTTTTCTCTACTTCTTAGACCGGCTTAGTGTTAGGCTGTGGAACACCTTTGTAGTCCCGTTCTGGTTCTTCCGGAGCGGAGCTGTGCCTTACTAAATATTCCTTTTTGTCGATGAACCACAATATGAAGCGTGATGAAAAAAAAACACTTTAATCGGTAATAAGGCAAATAAACACTTGTACTCCAGTCAATAAACGCAAAAGCACTGAATAAATTGGTGACGAAAAAGACGGTGATATAATAGTTCAGCTGTCACTGCTACTCTTATAATAGTGGCCTCGCTGATTTATGTTGGAACTCTCGAACTACAGAAGTGAGAAACAGATTTTCAATATTATGAGAGACACTATCAATTACAAAAAAAAACATGCAAAAAATTTACCTTTTGATAGCAGATGCTATATGGGCTATTATTTCGATATAAAATATCAAATGTATATATGTGGGATATATTTGTATGGCAATTTTCCCTGCTTCCGCCAGGTGTTATGTCCAACGGCTAGACGCAGTAATTAATGAAGGTTACTTCAATACCATATATCTATAATATGTGAAAGGCTAATAATTCCGATAGTATACAGAATACTCTATTGGTATATCATTAACTCACTTACTGTACGTGCTGTGAAATTCACACTTTGGGGCAATGGAAGAACAAGTTGTTTAATATTCACTTCACTTTTTCTAAGAAAACTTTATTAAAACTGTACCAGGTTTATAAAGATTAACTGGTTGCTAGGTCACCAAGACTTAAAAATGGCCGATTTAGTCGAAATTACAAAGCATGAAGCCTCGTAGACGCTTTCATATAACGCTTCTTTTCCAGATTGTAATTAATCATTGAACAAACAAATAAGATAAAACGTCAAAGCATTGATAAATAAGCAAGTGCAGAGGGAAACCAGTCACGTACAGAGGGCGCAAATGCTGCAAAGAACAAATATCCATCAGTTATTTTTGATTTAATAATCTTACTAAATCTTGGCTTTCCCTTCAATGCAAGCGCTGTTACAGGCATTACCAATTGTATTCGTCAAAAATACTATAGGTTTGTTTTTTTTTGCAGATATTATATTAAAGAGTGGTGTGAAATTATAATCTTGGCATAATTATTGTGAGTAGCAGTTTTTTTGAAGTCATATTTATTTATTTAGAACAAAGTATCTGAGCAATACGTATGTTACCCTACACTTCATCGTCAAGTAATGACATACAAATCGTAAGGAATGTAACAATATTGCGTGGATTGTATGAATGACCATTTAATAAAAACCATTTCCTCTTGCATCCCATGAATAAGGTATGAGAAATCTTCTAACAAGAGCAAGGATAACCACGTGCCAATGTATAAATTATGATGTGCGCTCGCTGATGGCAAGATAACCAGAAAAGGAAGGAAAAATTAGAAATTGTAAAATAAGAAAATTTGGTTTTTAATGTAGCAACATCAGTCATCAAGTACCTATATCACATAAACTAAATGTAATTATGTTGAGAGTGACCCTGGCATAATGGTTAGAACACGCGACTACCATGCGGAAGATCACAGGTTCAACTCCTGGCTCCAGTCATCTTAAACAAAAAAAATAAACATTTTCTTTCATCGTCGGCTCCCCTCGAATGTTGTCGACAGCAACTTCCGCAGTATTATTGTCGGTCAATCGGCATGTCTAGTAAGAGCTTCTCAAACAGTGACGTTCGCATTCGTCGATAAACAAGTAGGTGCCGTTAGTTGTGTATCTTAAAATAGAAAGCGTGTTAATTCACAAAAAAGGGAGAAGCTTTCCCATACCTTATTCATGGGGTGTAAAGGGAAATTAAGTTAAGTAAATTATGTTGATCGTCATACTTGAAAGGATCAATCCATTTTATCTTATACGATTTCATCCGTGTTTAAGGTTAGTTTTACAGGAAAGATTGTAGTGTTCCAAGTTAATTTCAAAGCAATGCCAATGCTATGAGTCTAAGCCAAGAGCCAGGTGCTGTGGCCTAATAAGACACTCTCCTTAAATAAAACAAATACAGTGTGTTAGTCGAAGAAAATTACATGACCGGACTTGACAGTTTTACCCTAATTCGGACACGAGGGACCGAACTGCATCATTCGTTTTTTTATACCATCACCTTTAGGGATGATACGACCCAAAAGTTTAACACATAGAAGGAGTCACTTAAGACCCTAGGTATCTTTGAACCAAATTCGATTCATGATTTTTTTGAGTCGTTTGGGCCATTTCCGTCTGTTTGGCTGTCCGACTGGTTCGCACGACAACTTTCGAAAGAAGCAACAAAATGTTTTGAAATTTTGCACGAGTTAATATTTCCCCAAAACTACTTACGGTATTGAAAATGGGCTACATGGCCACGACCCTTCTGGTACCTCTCGTACAAATGTACCTTTCCGCCCACTTTAGAGATGGAGTAATAATGTCAATACATCGAACTAAATCGTTCCCAAATTCTATATTTAGTAAAGCTATAACAGGATAAAGTTTTGGAAAAAAATTGAAAGTATAACCACGCCCCTTCTGGTACCTCCCATACAAATGTACCACTCCGTCCACTTTAGAGATGGAGTAATAATATCAATACACTTGACACGATCGTGCCCAAATTATGTATTTTGTTAAGTTATAACAGGATAAAGTTTTGGAAAAAATATTGGAAGTCTACCACGCCCCTTCTGGAACCTCCCATACAAATGTACTTTTTCGCCCATTTAAGAGATGGAGTAGTAGTATCAATAAGTCCGAGACGATCGTACCCAAAATCTTTATTTTATTAAAGCTATAGCAGATACAGATTTTTGAAAAAAAAATTGGAAGCCTAGCCACGCCCCATCTGGTACCTCTAATATATGTCTGGTACCGACCACTTTAGAAATCGATTAATATTATTAATAGACCTAACACGATCGTGCCCAAATTCTGTATTTAGTAAAGTTCAAGCAGGATAAAGTTTTGGGGAAAAAATTGGAAGTGTAGACACGCCCCTTATGGTACATCCCATACAAATGTACCTTTCCGTCCACTTTAGAGATGGAGTAATAATATCAATACACTTGACACGATCGTGCCCAAATTATGTATTTTATTAAGTTATAACAGGATAAAGTTTTGGAAAAAATATTGGAAGTCTAGCCACGCCCCTTCAGGTACCTTCCATACAAATGTACCTTTCATATTGCATATTGCGAAGCTTATTGCGAATTTTATGACCACTAACAGACAAGCACCGGTACGATGATGAATGTCGCGAAATGTCAGAGGAAATGAATGCTGCATACAAGGTTAAACTGCAGCCAAAGGCGACACGTGCGGTGACGGAGCGTTATAAAGCTAAATAGAGGGAGATGAAACGCCTGTTCAGGCGTAAAAAGCATCTGTGGAAGAAAAGAGAGAGCCAGGATATCGAAAACTACAGAGATAGAGGTGAGGCCCGAAGGTTCTACCAAAAGGTAAAAAGTAAAGGTTTTAGAACAGCGGTCCCCACATGTAAGAACAGAGTGTGCTGGAGGCACCACTTTCAATCCCGTCTCGTTCCCGAAGGCAGCATAAGTGACGAAATCACACCAATCATCGACGATGGAGTAGACTGTCCACCACCGAGCCAAAACGAGATCAGCACGGCAATTGCACGGCTTACAAATAATAAAGCTGCGGGAGCCCATGGACTGCCGGCAGAGCTTTTTAAAGCCGGCGGCGATGAGCTGGTAACATGCATGCACCAGCTCACAAACACAATTTGGCTCAAGGAATGCATGCCCGATGATTGGAATCTGAGTGTCCTATGAAAGGCGATCCAAATGTGTGTACCAAGTAACGCGGGAGTAGCCTTTTACCCATCGCATACAAGGTCCTGTCTAGTGTGTTATGTGAAATGTCATCAGTGTGGCCTTAGACCTGGTAAATCCACGGCCGACCAGACATTCACACTACGACAAATCCTGTAGAAGACCCACGAACTGCAGATCGACATCTACCATCTGTTCATCGATTACAAAGCTGCATTCGACAGTCCGATACGACAGAAATTGTTGGATGCTATGGCTGAGTTTGGTTTCCCCACGAAGCTAACTCGACTTTGCGGGATAACACTGACTGACACGAAGTCTTCAGTGAAAATTGGCAAAAAGTGTCAGAGCCATTTTCTACCAAGCGAGGCTTTAGTCAAGGCGATAGTCTGTCCTGCGATCTCTTTAACATCGTAATGAAGATGATCATGCGGAAGGCTGCAGGAATGTTACCATCTTCAACAAAAGTCACATGTTGCCGCGTATGCTGATGACAAATATCATTGGACGTGGATTGCGAGACGTTACTGCAGCTTTTTCGAGCATTGAAAAGCAGTCGGCTGAATTGGGTCTGGTGATAAACGGAGACAAAATCCTAGTTATTTGTTTCAACGAACAAAGAGTCCACTCGTCTGGGACGCTGCGTGAACGTTGACAACTATAATTTTGAAGTGGTAGATGATTTTGTCTACCTTGGCTCCGCCATAAACAAAAATAATAATGTCAGCCTGGAAATAAAAAGACGAGTATTAATCGCAATCCGCTGCTACTATGCGCTAAGCATGCGATTTAACGACAAAGCGCTCTCTCGAAGAATAAAGATCCAGCTCTACCAGACTCTGATCCTTCCTGTCTTGCTCTACAGCGCAGAATCCTGGGTAATGACGCAAGCAGATCAATCTATTCTGGGAGTCTTCGAGAGAAAAATACTTGGACCCATCATCGTTTACGGCGAGTACCATCGTCGAATGAATCATGAGCTGTATGAGCTGTACAATGACATCGCCGTAGTCAAGCGCGTTCAAATAAACCGAATGCGCTGGTTTGGACACGTTGTACAAATGGACGAAAACACTCCGGCTCGAAAAGTCATCGGCAATAAACTCGATGGGCGGTGCAGGAGGGGGCGACTAAAACTCCTATGGATGGACCAGGTGAAAGAGCTGTTATCTAAGCTTGGTGTGACAAACTATCTACGGAGCGCAAAGGACCGAAGCGCCTGTAATACTGTTGTGGCTGTCATTAAAAAAGAAGAAGAAGGCTAAAGCAGGATAACGTTTTGGAGAAAAACTGATTGTCAAACCACGCCCCTTCTGGTACCTCCCATACAAATGTACCAATATTAAGCCACAAAACGATTGTTCAGATATTCAGTATTTAGTAAAGTTAAATCAGGATAAAGTTTTTGAGAAAACACTGGTAGTCTATCCACGCCCCTTCTGGTAATCTACCAACTCGATTATGCCCAAATTCTGTACACTGTAAAGCTATAACTACTGAGGGTGAGGGTATATGTAAGTCGATTTTTCCGACTGAAACTTTCTTACTGTTTTTTTTTTATTTCAGTTTTTTTAATACCTTCATTAACGCTTATAGTTTAGTGCATAATCCTTAAACGTCTCTGGCGTAGCACAAACTACAGCCACTGTTGATCGAGTTATGTCTCACTCACTTATGTCATGATAAAATATCCGTTACACGCTCTCAAAACGCGATAACATTTCCCTCAGCTATTCATAAATGTATGTATATTATTAATAAAAAAAAAACAAAACAAATCTGTCAAGAAACAATCCTTCAATGGAAAAATGCAATTTAGTTCCCTATCAGACGTTGGGCCGAACGGATCAAACGAACGAACAAATCAAAAAAAAAAAAAAAATATTTAGTGTTTCATTCATAAAACAATAACGATGAACTATCGTGTTATTTACTTAATTCTAATCGCGCTGGCAATCGCTGTCGAATGTGATCAAGGCGATTTTAAATATAATATCAGTTTGGCCCAAATGGCTACGTGTCGCCATTATACTATACCCATGAATCGTGGCTATAACTATGCGGATTTTTTTCATGTACAACATATGAATAACAATAAATTAAGTGAAAATGAGCGTTTGCATTTGAAATTCTATGTAATGACCTCAAGAGATGCCCACATATTGCTATCAACCACCGATCGACCGAGGTTACTAGATCGCGTCTATGAAATAGGTGAAGAAGTGCCTTGAAATTTACGAAATCTTTTAACTAATTCTAACTAATTTTCTTTGTGTCTTTTTAATCGGTTGCGATTTTATTTTTTACGTTTTTTTATCATCATCAGTCATTGGTGCGGGTCGCAATTCATTCTCTACCATACGTACCAACATGGGACGTCGTCGTGTCGCTACAAATCAGGAGTCAAACATTTTATCAATGCTCGATCCCACACCCATTGAAATTATACAGACGAAGGGTAACCTTTTAATAATAATGAAAAATAAAAACAAACAAAATATAGCATCTACGATAACAATTTTTTTTGTATTTTTTTTTGATTCCTTCTCGTAAATCTTTCCAGATGACATTTTGAAGGTTTTCATCACGGGCCTCAAAGAGGAACCTTTGATGGAATTTGCTGATACGGAACAATTGGAAGTCAACTATATTAGTTTTACCACATACGATAGCATACCGGCCAGTTGGTTTTATGATTGTCAATTTGATGGTTTTGCCGACGAGATGCAAGAGGAAGTTCGTCCTATGACACCACATCAATTGTTGGTAGAAAATATAACGGCGCTGGCGGAGAATGCTTCATTTCCGGTAGACTTGACAAGCGTGGCATTTGCCTTCAAGTTGGCGTCAGTAAATTATCATCACGATCATGGAATGATGCAAACACGCTTGAGTATGACATTGGTGAGTAAGAGAGAAAGAGAGATTGAATTTAAGGAAAAGAGTTTAGCAGATAAAAATTAGCGGGAGAACTACGTATGGTATATTCACCTAGATTTTTTTGGGAGATTTTTATAAGCATTTATAGTTACGAATTAAGTTTTGCTGTGGCTTATCGACGACAACTTTTGACTTTACAAATCCGAAGGTGTGATATCACATTATCTCGGTGGCCAGTCAATAAAGTTCTAACACCGCACGCTGCGTGCGAATCTTGCTGAATCCAAATGATGCCGACAAGACGGGTTGAAATTCCAGGCAATAACAGTCTGTTATCAATATAGGAAAGCGCTCGCTACTGACGGCTGAATGATAATAATCTCTCTGTTTGGCTTAATTTTAATAAAGTTCATATTCTTCAGTAAAATTTGCCAAGTTGTTGTATGCGAAACGTCAAGGTGCTGCGTACTACATGGAATCAAGCTATTCAGTCACATGGTCCCCTACAGCCGCAATATTTCCCTCACTGCGGAATGGATGTGGTCTCTTCCGTCGAGTGAATTCCAAAACTGTACTTTTAGCGACCAAAACTCCGATGGATGGAACAGGTGACGGAAATGTTATGTAAGCTTGGTATGACGAACTATCTACGGAGCGCAAATGACCGAAGCGCTTGGAATGGTTTTCTACGTGCGGCTACTGATATGTGAATTTCTGTTGTTGATGCCAGTAAAGAAGAAGAAGAAGACTTTAGCAATAGTAACCTCGGAAGGTCGATTATTAACACTATATAGGTTGTATGAAGGTCACGAAAAACATTTTTTACCGAACGCTTGTTTTCCTAATAGAGCTGAACCATTGGAATACTGTGTTGCAGTGTGAGCCCTTCAATGACGTTTCACAAACAATGCTGTCATGTTTTCGGAAATCAGCAAGTTACAGAAGTGATCTTTCCATATCCTCAGTACGCTCAGAGGGTCATTTACCTACAGGAATGGGGGTGTCAATTGTTCTACAGTACCTACTTAGGGATTGGTGAAGACTTAAAGAAGTGTAAATAAGAACTGATGTATAGTATTCCTGCGTTCTTGTATTTTTCAATGACATTTTTCTTATAGTAACTAATGTTCTTAAGTAGTGGTCTGAGTCATGTTCCTCGACGTTGCAATGCGTTGGCCCTAAGACAGGTACTGTAAAACAGACACAGGACTGATCCAAGTTATGGCGTAGCGTGTTAATTCACACCTCCAATGACATAGCCTTGTTAAAGTGACGGGTCCCCTTCATATATTTGTGTTAGAAATAGGACCGGTCCATACCCACCAGGGACTAGTCACAGTACTAGTGCTGTGCTAGTTTGTTTTCACGTAAGCTACCGAGATGACCATCATTGTCTTTACAGGAGGGAAGACCTGTTCCATGTACCTTTTAACAAACTTTTCGATCTTCACCACTATTCCTGAATGTTTTAATGCACAACACAGCATTTCGCTCTATAATCATATTTTCGAACATCAGCAAGTTACAGATAAGTGATCTTTCCATATCCTAAGTACGCTCACAGTGTCAGTAGCGAGGTGACCATCGTTGTCTTAACAGGAGGGAAGACGGTGTATCTTTTCATTTATGTTCAAGCAAAATGTTTGGCCTGCATCTCTATTCCTCTATTCCTATTCAATGCACACACTATTCCGCTTCTTAAGATCTCGTTTTATTCCGTCAGCTTTCCGCCTTTTCTCCCTATTCCTTTAATGGCCCAGCTCGAATTGCCATTGGCTGCAGTTTTGCCATATATGCATCATCTTATTCCCGGCATTCGTCGTCGAACCAGTTAGTTTCATCTGAGGGATTTACATATCCCAGCAGTATTTTCCATCAATTGGGCAAATATTGATGCCGCTGGTATTTTCGAGAGTTGGACCATCTTGAAGTAGTTAAGTGAGTTGTTTGAAATAGGCATTGGCTATTTTCGTAGTTTGCAGTTAAGCGTTGTCCAGCTTTCTCTGTGCCAGGTTATGCAGGGTTATCGCCAAGCTAAGCCTAGCACGCACCTAAACTGAAGTGAGGTGGTGATCCCATTTGATGTTCGCACCACCACGTGCTAAGTGATCTATTTGATTTCTCGTAACTTGATCGGGAGATATCCACCGTGCCTTGTGAATGTTTTTGTGATAAAATCTTTCCCTTCTGCAAAGGAATCAATCATTCTAATTTCGTTTTGTGATATGTCAGCATGCAGACTTAATTTTCCGGCTGCTGGACCAAAGACATTTTCCTAGTAATACCCTCACCCTACGGGTAGAAGGGTATATATAATTTGTAACGACCCAAAAGTGTAACACATAGAAGGAGTCACTTTAGACCCTAGGATTCTTTGAACCAAATTCGATTTTTAACTTTTAAGTCGTTAGAGCCATGTCTGTCTGTCTGTCTGTCCGGCTGGTACGCACGATAACTTTCAAAAGACGCAACAAAATATTTTGAAATTTAGCACGAGTTAATATTTTCCCAAAACTACATACGGTATTGCAAAAGGGCTACATGGCCCCGCCCCTTCTGGTACCTCCTAAACAAGTACATCCCTACACTTTAGAAATCGAGTAATAATGTTAATAAACCCAACTGGATCGTACCCAAATTCTTTACTTAGTAAAGCTACAGCTGGATACAGTTTTGGAGAAAAAAACTGAAAGTCTAGTCACGCCCCATCTGGAACCTCCCATACAAATGTACCACTCTGCCCTAATATCAATACACTCGACACGATCGTGCCCAAATTATGTATTTTGTTAAGCTATAACAGGATAAAGTTTTGGAAGTCTAGACACGCCCCTTCTGGTACCTCCCATACAAATGTACTTTTCCGCCCACTTTAGAGATGGAGTAATAATATCAATATACCCAACGCGATCGTGCCCACATTCTGTATTTAGTAAAGCCATGCCAGGATAAAGTTTTGGAGAAAAAATCAGGAATTCTAGACACGCCTTTTCTGCCACCTTTCATACACATCTGGTACCGCCCACTTTAGAAATCGATTAATATTGTAAATGACCTAACGCGTTCGTGCCCAAATTCTGTATTTAGTAAAGTTAAAGCAGTATAAAGTTTTGGAGAATAAATCTGGAAGTCTAGCCACGCCCCTTTTGGTACCTTCCATACAAATGTACCTTTCCGCCCACTTTAGAAAGGGAATAATAATATCAATACACCCAACGCGATCGTGCCCAAATTTTGTATTTATTAAAGCTATAATGGGATACATTTAAAGGCTAGCCACGCCCCTACTGGTACCTCCCATATAAATGTATCACTCCGTCCACTTTAGAAATTGAGTAATAATATCAATATACTAAAAAATTGTATGTTTACTAGCTTTCCCGGCTTGCGTTGCTTCACCCGTACCTACAATGAAACTTTCTAAGAATGTAATCAAAACAGATAAAATGCAAACATTTATAAGACGAACGGACACACATTTATGTGATTGTAGCTTTATCCCATTTGTCTGAGTGATTGTACCGCTTTAATCCCTTTTATCCCTAAAAGATCGAATTTCAAAAGATACATTCGTACACCACAACTATAATTAAGTGGTTCCCCCTCTAATTCTACGCCCATAAACGATAATAGCTTTAGCCGTTTGGTCTGGGCGATGGTACCAGTTATGTCCCCTTTCGACCTTTTTTTACCCCCAAATGTTCGAATTTATAAATACTCCATCTGGCGGGTATCTAATTCTATAGGGAGCAATGATAAATACATTTTCGTAGCTCTACCTTTAGTATTTTGGTCTGGGCGATAGTACCAGTTTTATTGCTTTTCAGTATATTTAAAATTGGGCGTGGCACCGCCCATTTCACAGCGAGACGTTATCCCCTATGTTCCATTTACATATGTAGCACATCTCATCTTCATACCTTTATTGGCTCGTGAAATATGACCGATGGAAATTTTGGCTTGTATGGGCGGTGTCACGCCCCTTTGTCTAACTATGTGTTCATGTAACCTATGATAGACGCCCTCCGGACATCACTTCACAGTAAAAATTTTATTGTTTTATTGGGCATTTATTTTGCCCAGATAACGATTTTTTTCAAAAGGGGCGTGGCACCGCCCATTTTCGAGCGAGACGTTATCCTCTTTATATCAGTAACATATGTAGCAAATATCATCTTCATACCTCTAATGGCTCTTGAGATATGACCGATTGGAATTTCGGTTTGTGTGGGCGGTGCCACGCCCCTTTGTCTAACTATGTTTTCATTTAGCCTATGATAGAGGCCCTATGGACAGTATCACACATAGAAAATTCAATTGCAATCGGTCCATTTATTTGGCCAATATAACTATTTTTTAAAAAAAAGGTGTGGCACCGCCCACTTTCCACAAACAAAGTATTTTTTCTTATACGACCGATATACGTACCAAATCTCAACTTCGTACCTATAATGGTTTAAAAGATAAAGCCATTTTAAGATTCCAGTTGTATGGGGCGGTACCACGCCCATTTTACCCCGTTGCAGTCCGAATTTCCAAAAATCTCTCCTTAGTGCGCGCCTACGTCATAAAAGAAACCTTCATTCTAAATTTCACAGTTCTAACTTTAGCCATTTGGACTGGGGAGTGATCAGTCAGTCACCCAAGCCTTTTATATATATAGATAGATTGTTTGGCAGATTGATGGTGAGGGTATATGTAAGTCGGTTTTTCATACTAAAACTTTCTTACTGGTTTGTATGTAAGAAACTGGGAGGTTTGCCCCACCCAAAAAAAATAATGATTTCTTTTCATCAAACTTTTATAAAAGTTTTTAAACGTAATCTTCGGTTGGTGAAGGAACTTTTACCTTTAATGAACTTGTATCCATTCAATGTCCTTAATGTTTTTTTGTTTCGAAATATTAGCTTGTCATCGAGTAAATCTTACTTCAATAGAAATGAGCGAATTTCACTAAAAATGTTTCACACTAGCCATTTGTAGGACAAATGAAGCTTTTTCAAGGACTTTAGTCCTTTTTAGTGTCCCTGAAAATGTTTTTACAACAGCAGAATGCCTACAAGGGTAAACTCCAAATACTTTTGCCAAACTTTCACAAAATATTAACGACGTAGTCATTTGGAAGGTTAAATCACTTTTTGCTGTAATTTTAAGAAATTGTCTCCTTCGAATGTCCTCGAAAAAGTTGCATAAATTCAGATTGTTTTCAGGAACATTACCTAAACAAAAATGTGTCAAACACATTTAAATTAATAGTTTGGATGACGAAAAAGAATCATATTTGTTATGACCATGTAATGGAATTCTTTTAAAAGACAATCTAATTCCATTAAAACAAAATCTCATGGTGCCGCCATCAACAACGCCATACGAGTTATGTTTGGAATATTCCTACAAGCAGAGTCTTAAAACCTTTATGACTTTGTTTTACATTTGGGTTTTCAATAATATATAGTCTTATGTTATGTTATGTTGGACCACATGAAATTAGTCAGCCACTAAGATATGAAATATCTACTTTCACTTTTTTTTAGAAGCATTTACTATGTGGTTTAATTTTTTTGCTATTGAAATTCCAACAATTTTGATTAACAGAACGATTGTATTGTATTTGTATTTTACCACTAAATCCTCATTGTGGTTAAGTGTATAAATGGGTCAGTTTAATGGTCCTAACAAACAAAAATAGAGACATATGCGAATACTGATAAGTCGAGTCAATCGGCTTGTCTAGTAAAAGTTTTTCAACTGGTTGAAGCTATAAGTTTGGAAACTCACTTTAATGTGGGAAGCTCTCTCATATTTCATTTTTGGGATGCAAAGGGAAATAACGTTTAAGTTTTTCTGTAAAAAAAAAACAATGTGACATATCACATATTAAGCTAACAGAACCATTTTGGTCTTCTTGGGCTTCAATTCCAATACTGCTTCCAATAATTCATACATATTTTCTTAATCTAGAAATAATATGGAAAATGTTAAACAAGGCATCCTAATCTGGTCTACTACTATTAATCTCTTACAAATTCCTTTAATTTCAGAAATGGTCTGATCCCCGTCTCACCTGGAATCCTGAAGATTTTGGTTTACTCGATGTTATACAATATCCAAATTATGATATCTGGCTACCGCAACTCAAGATAATCAAGTAAGAGCTCACTTTCGATTGTAGTCATATCATTCTCATTTATATTTTTCTATCTCTATTCAGTGCCGCTCTTAACACCAAATCTCTATGGGATTCAGATCATAGAATTAAAATACGAAACAACGGTTCCGTCTCCCTTATACTCAATGATATCCTACTCAATAGTTGGTGTCCGAATTCTCGTGAAAATTGGCCCAGCGAACGGCTAAATTGTGACATAATATTGGGCTTAGACCAGGGTCCATTGCAAGTGTTACCTTTGGTGTATGATAGTGATTTGATACATGGACCCACAGAAGCCCTATCAGAGTGGAAGTTATCTAGCATTTTGGTAACGGCTGTAGATAATGGTAACATAGCACGTTACACACCTAAGCAGATAGTGCAATCAATGGATGGTGATATAGCTCTCGAATTGATGATTGCCAGAAATAGTCGATTCTATAAGAATGTATTTAATATACCTATATTGGGTGAGTTGAATGAAATGGAGGCTATAACAATTGGTATTAATTTTATAATATTTTCAGTGAGCCAAATTTTAATAATACTCTCTTTCTTGCTGAGAGGTTATCGCCGCGGTGCTTTGATTCTAGTGGTGGTAGTAATTTTAGCATTGGGTCTGATGTTTATAGCCAAACATGCACCTAAACCCTATGTACCGGATATCAGTAAGTAATCAGTCAAAGAATTATAATGACACAGAAAGGAAACGCAAATATTCCTGAATAGAAATTTATTTTTAGAAATCTGAATGGAAAATAGTCCATGAAGAATAATTGTCTTCGAAAGTCATGTAATGTAATGTTAACGTTTCTCTTTCGGGTCATAAGATATATTATTATTATCCTACCAAGCAGCGTAAGTAATTCTTCACCTGGTCCTTCAAACGTATTCGGTGCCTCCCCCTTTTGCGTAGTCCTCCAAGTTCTTGGTAGAATACATTTAGCTCTGGAGTATTTTTACTTGTCCTCACGAGATTAACTAGCCACCATAATTCTTGTATATTGAATAGCTTGACCACATCAATGTCGTAGTATAACTAGTACAACACCTGCTTAATTCGAATCATGAACTCGCCGTTAACGCAAATGGGACCATATATTAAACAGAGTATTTTTCTCTCAAACGCCGCCTGATGAGCTGCATCCAAATGTGTAAGCACCCAAGACTCAGAGGCAGACAGCAAGACCTGTACAGTTAAACTTTGGAGGTTCGTCATAAGATGATGTTTATGAAGTGCTTGCATAGCATATTCTCCGTTTTGTCTTTGACGGCTCCGAGGAAGATGAATTCAACCACTACCTCAAAGCGATAGTTTTCGACGTTCATGCTGCGTCCCCAACAGGAGGACGCTTTATTCGATAATAGCATTAACTTCATCATGTCTTCATTCGCTGCCAAATCCATTTTCGATGACAACTGTTACCTTTTGCATCGTCTGACCGCAAATGTCGATGTCACCGGCATATGCGGTCAGCATATGGCTCTACTAAATATAGTGCCTGTTATGTTCACCACTGATTTCCTCATCACCTTCTCCATTACTATGTTGAACAGTAAGCATGCCAACCATCACACTGTCTAAGACCTCTCGTCGTATCGATTGGCGCTAATACATCTCTGCCAATTCAAACAGAGGAATCGGTATTCGTTTATATTGAAGGATACCGAACTTAGCTTCGTATAGTCGATACAGGACTATCGAAGGATGCTCTGTCTACAAAAAGGTGTTATGTGTCAATTTTATACTCATGGGTTTTCTCCAGAATATGTGGTAGTGTAAATATCTGATCTGTCCTGTGTTTGCCTGATTTCAAACCACACTGATAAGCTGCAATCCGGTTTTCTATGATAAGCTTTAAACATTCATATACGCGATCGTTAAAAGGCTAATATTACACTCACTGCGTTCAGCTATTTTGTAAACCGGACACAGAGATTCTAGTCTTCGGGCATGCTCTCCTGAAGCCAAATATTTTCTATGAGCTATTGCATGCTCAAAACTAGCTCATACCTATGAACCTTAAACAACTTTTCTGGAAAACCGTAGGCATCAGCGGCTTGGTTGTTCTTTAGGCCGAATATAACAGTTTTTTATCTCAACTTGACTCGAAAGGAGAACAGTATGTTTTTGCCACGGATTATTGCAGAGTCTTTTGTAGTCATGATTTCGGACATCAGCAAGCTACAAAAGTGATCTTCTCATAACCTCAGTATGCTCTCTTTACAGAAAAAAGAGCTGTTCTATGCAGCTTTCCATTTATCGTATAGTAAAATTTTCGGTCTTCACCTCTATTCCTGTATGTTTCAATGCACACACCATTCTGCTCCTTAAGCTCTCATTTCTTTAGGCGGAATATGACAGTTTTTATCTAAACTTAGATCAAAAGGGAAACAGTCTATGTTACCCTGCCAGATTATTGTAGTCTTCTGTAATAATGTTTTCGGACATCAGCAAGTTCCAGAAGTGATCTTTTCATAACCTAAGTATGCTCTCTTTACAGAAAAGAAGACCTGTTCCATGTACCTTTCCATTTATCCTATGCTAAAATGCTCGGCCTTTACCTCTTTTCCTGTATGTTTCAATGCACACACCATTCCACTCACTCCTTAAGATTTCTTTTTGTTTTCGTCCGAAAGGCTGAGTTGCGCTTTCCATTTGGCTGCTGCTTGGCCTGCGTGCAGCATCTTGTTACAGAGTGCCATTGCGGTATTCGTCATCGTACCAATTAGTATCATCTGAGGCCTTCACATATCCAAGTACGGTACGCGCAGTCTTTTTCTTCGAGTGGGCCACTGCAAAGGAGCATCTTGAAATAGTTTTGTAAGTTGGTTGGAATAGGCATTGGCTATCTCCGTAGTCTGCAGTCTAGCGCTGTCCAGCTTTCTCTGTGCCTGGTTACGCAGTGTTTTAGCCATGCTAAGCCTAGTACGCACCTTATCTGATTACATGTGATCTATTTGATTTCTCCAAACTTAATCGGGAGATATTCATGTTGCCTTGTGAATGTTTTTCTGATTATATCGAGTGCTGCTAACTAACATGTTCCTTGCTGCAGAGAAATCACTTAGTTAGATTAGAGACTAAATTTAGTAGACTAAACTTTCCGATTGTTGGACCAAAGTAGAGCTCGCAATAATTGGTCTCTCTCGTGCTTTTTGTCAGAAAAAAACGACTTATCCACTGACAACGCAATCATGCCCAAATTATGTATTTAGAAAACCTATGGCTGGGTAAAGTTTTGAAGTAAAAACTGGAGGTCTAGCCACTCCTCTTTTGGTACCTCCCATACAAAAGTATCATTCCGCCTACTTTTGAAGATAAATATTCTTTTACTTGCTTATTTTATATTTTTTTGTTTACTAAGGGTGAGGGTAAATGTAAGTCGGTTTACCCGATTAAAACTTTCTTACTTGTTCTCATTACAATCTCCCAGCACGATTTTAACATCATAGCTCGGACTACGGTCATGTGTTTCTTCAAGTCAGACGTAGAATTCATGGAAGATGTTACTGCGGTGTTTTTAATCATTGAGAAGCAGTCGCCAAAAATGGGGTTGGTTCTTCAAGTCATACGTAGAATTCATGGAAGATGTTACTGCGGTGTTTTTAATCATTGAGAAACAGTCGCCAGAGATGGGTTTGGTTTGGGGTTTGGCGATTTATATGGTTAGGTTAGCTGTTTGTGGCAAAATCCATATGGTTTTACATGAGTCTCATCGTGAGGGCCTTACCCGTGGTGTGCTAAACACTAGGCATATTACAATGCGACTACCTGCGCCCCTTTGGGATACCCGAAGTAAACTTGAACCATCAGAAATAGGAGTAGACAATATTAAGAGCAGGATACCGCAAAAGTTGGATATTCACATACCCCCTATTGAGGTGGGGCCTACTTACCACCTCTGCTCTACTCTATGGGTCTGTAGAAACCCGTTGTAATGTAACTCCACATTCGAGCCCGAAGACTACTAGCGATTTCGGTTTTAATCACAGCTCGCGTGATGCTCTTACACCTGGTGATCGGCCGGGAACTATGTCTTATGTATCTCTGGTCATATGTATCTCTGGTCATATGTATCTCTGGTCATATGTATCTTCAAGTCGGACGTAGATTTCATCTTTGACCTAGTCATTTAATTTTTTCGTCGGATCATGAGCTATATGCTGATGTAGACAAATTTTGCTTCGTTAACTAGCAGGATGGAACCTAGAGACCTGGTGTAGTAGTGTATTGCCGAACAAAATCTTCATCCAAAGCTGTGGTACACATCGTGCATCCACATCCAGTCCATCGGATTTCTTGTATGGCAGTTATGTTGGCCTTATACATCAGTTGAATATAGATACCTGGTCTGTAGAGAGTTCTAAAATTCCAAGTGCATATTCCCAAATCATATTCCTCATAACGTTTGAGGTGGTTGTCAAAATTTTGGGAGATTCTTTTTCTCTAATTTTTAATTTTATTTATTGGTGACGGGTCGGAGGCATAGCCCATCAGGTTCTACATTTTAGTCCTATTGCCAAGATTCATTTGAGCCCCCCTATCTGAGACAGACGCTAACCAAGAAGCCGCCCAACATGAAACAGACGCTATTAATTGTTTGTTTGACTAGAGGAACCACGGATACATCACCCTCTTACTTGTACCTTTCCAGAGGACACACATAGTTTTTTCAGAATGGCGGCTCTGATTAGCCATGTCATAGACTCGTCATCAGGCACATGTACCCTATAGTACGCCCTCGGTCTCTACCGCTCTGGTCGGGGACTACTTATTAATCTCTGTTAACCTACATATCTGTAAGTCGTTCGGTTATCCGACACCGGCAAGACTCCCAAAAAGGGCGCCAGCTAGCCTTATGGATTGACCTTATGATTGTTCTTTGGGGTCATAATAACTATTCTGATATTTAAGTCTCTGTTATGTGTTTTATTTCAGTTAAATTTCGCTCTATATGAATAACTCTTTATTAAATTTATTATTTTTGTTCTTTTATTTCCAGTGTGCGCCTATCAACATGTACTGCGCATTGCCACATTCTGCTACATGTGGCACATTTGGTTAATGTGGTTAGAGATGTATCCTCCTAAAAGCAAACCCTATGCATGGTTAAGTTCTGTCGCGAACTTTTCTCCACTGCGTCTAATATTGTGTATGAAATTATTCAATGTAAGCATCAAAGTATAAGAGAAATTCCTATAAATTAACAAAATAATTTTCATTTTTAAATTCATTCATTTCATTCTTTCCTAGTCTGACGATTACATAGCAGCTCAACAATATCCTTGGAAGGAAGTGGCCAAAGTTCTAAACTCTTTGTGTTTCATAGTGATAAATGCAATTTTAATATTTGTCGTTGTACTTCTGCTACCTCATGTTTAGTAGAGAAATACTAAAAATGAAATTATATATAAAATTGTGTTTTAAGCTGTATTCGTTATATGTATGTACAAAGTTAAAGTAAATAAAACAATAGTGTTATGAAAAAAGTTCAAGTAAGCACATGATTTATTTCTTAAATTTAAAAATATTTTTTTTTTTAACATATTCTCTATATGTATGTATATCACACACGTGCCTTCAGTAAGCTGACCTTTTGCCTAATTTGAAAACAATTACGAAATTTCCGTTTTACCTACGAGTAAATAACCTAATGAACTTTCTCCGTTGCATTTTGCATTTAGCATTAATTGTAATTAAATTCTTGGTAAAGTGTAAGTTAAAAAACAAAGAAACTGGTTAAGTGTAACAATTATAAAGTTAGCGATGATCTTAAAGTATTTTTTTTTAAATCGGGTTTTATTCGATATTTTTAACATTTGTGTGTCATCTATAAATACATTTGATTCTTTCTGCTAAATAAAAAAAGACGTTACACATACATATGTAACGTAACATGTTGGTTGACTGCTTGCTGGCTGGTCTCATTCTCGTATTCTTTTGCGGAGAAATACTTAATACAAAGGTAACCAAAACAAAAAACAAAAAAAGTTTAATGACTACTATTCAATAAATTCGTTAAATCGTGACCGGGATCGGGAGAAAGTTAAAGCGGTGGCTGTCAATTGGTTGATTAGCTTAGGGTATAGATCTAATGATGGCCATAACTGATACCACCACCAAAACCATGACCAAAACCATGACCGAAACCACCACCAAAGCCATGTCCTAGTGATATGGCTGGAGCAGCAGCAGCATAAGATACAGCGGGTGCAGCAGCCACAGAAATAGCTGGGGCAGCGGCTACTTTAACAGCAGGTGCTCCATAGGATATGGCTGGAGCGGCGGCATAAGATACAGCTGGAGCGGCAGCATATGATACAGCGGGAGCGGCATACGATACAGAAGGAGCATATGAAACAGCTGGAGCAGCGTAGGAGACGGCAGGAGCAGCATATGAGATGGCCGGAGCGGCGGCTACTTTAACGGCTGGAGCTGCGGCTACAGCAACGGCCTTAATGGTGGGTGGATGATTGACAACCTGAGTAGCAAAGCGAAAGTTAGAACAGTGTTAAAATTGCAATTTTCTATAGTAAAATATCAGAAATAGACCAAATAATTTTCCTTTTGATATTTGGCCAAGAATCGTTATACATATATAAGAGAAAAGGGAAAGCTGTGTAAGGAGCTTTTAAAATGGAATAACAAGTTGAGATCAAAACGGTTTGGGTTTAGTTCAGATTAATTGACACTGGGAAGAATTCTGGAAATGGTTCAATGAAAGGATTGGAAAATATCAAGAACACAATTCCAAAAATATGACTTGATTTTATTGAATTTTAATTTTTTTTATTGAAGAATTGCTACAAAAATATAATTCCTACTTCTATTTTGAGATTATAAAATTTATTTCTCCGCGGAGGTTTCAAGCAGCAAACGACGTCCTGTAGATAGCGTATTTTCAGGGCAATACGCATGGACATTCGTCCACTGGCAACAAAAGTGAAATGCACAATGTTAAGTAGGTAACTGAAGTCGATGAATCTCAACACAAATGCCTTCTTAGTAGTTTTATTGGAATCGGGGGTCTAATTAGCCACTTACCTTAAAAAACCATTAATTTCGAAAACCCGAAGGAAATCCCCCTGAAATGTTGATGACACCCTAGTTGTCGTTGGCAGCAATTTCTGAGTCGTCGAGTTAACCGTCATACATATTAAAAGCTTTTCAAACCAGTACAGAAATTTCGTTCAGGTGAACTGGCTGATAAATACTCTCACCCATTGGGTGTATTGATATTATTACTCGATATCTAAAGTAGGCAGAATGGTACATTTGTATGGGAGGTACCCGAAGGGGCATGGCCATGTAGTCCATTTGCAATACCGTAAGCAGTTTTGGGGAAATATTAACCTATTCAAAGTTTCAAAACAATTGGTTGCGTCTTTTGAAAGTTATTGAGCGTACCAGCCTGACAGACAGACAATCAGACAGACGGACATAGCTCAAACGACTTAAGAAGTCATGAATCAAATTTTGTTCAAAGAAACCTAGGGTCTAAAGTGACTCCTTTTATGTGTTAAACTTTTAGGCCGTATCAAATGATATATACCCTCCTAACTTTAGGTTGAGCATAATTATCTGGATCCGGGTCCCAGGAAGTATTGGAAAAGAAGAACAAAAGTCGGATGTTTTTGCATTTTTCGATGATATAGATGTTATTGACCGAGAACTGTCAAATGTTACTGCGGCGTTTTTAATCATTGAGAAGCAGTAGCCAGAAGTGGGTTTGGGGATAGATAAGGTTAGGTTAGGTGTTGGTGACAGAGTCCATATGGTTTTACATGAACATACTAAAGGAGATGATCATGCTAAAAGCTGTAGTAAATAGGGCTGATCCCATCTAAAACAAAAGACGCATGTTGCTCACATTTGTCGATGATATAGATATCATTGACCGAACACTGACAGATGTTACTGCGACTTTTTGAAACATTGATAAGCTGTCGGCAGAAATGGGTTTGGAGATAGATAAGGTTAGGTTAGGTGTTAGTGGCAGAGTCCATATGATTTTACCTGAACATACTAAAGGAGATGATCATGCTGAGAGCTGTAGTAAATATTGCTGATCCCATCTAAAACAAAAGACGCATGTTGCTCACATTTGTCGATGATATAGATATCATTGACCGAATACTGACAGATGTAACTACGACGTTTTTAAACATTGATAAACATTCGGCAAAAGTGAGTTTGGCGAAGCATAAGGTTAGCTTAGGTGTTGGTGACAGCGTCCACATGGTTTTATAAGAACATACTAATGGAGATGATCATGTTGAAAGCTGTAGTAAATACGGCTGATCGCATGTTGCTCTCATTCGTTGACGGAATAGATATCATTGGCCTAGAATTGCAAGATGTTACTGCGGCTTCTTTTAGCATTGAGAAGCTGTCGCCAGAAGTGGGTTTGGCTATTTATATAGTTAGATTAGCTGATTGTGACAAAATCCACCTCGTTTTACATGAATCTCGCCGTGACCAGTAATATGCTTAACACATTGAGCATATTGGGATTGCCAGCGCCCCCTTGGAATAGTCAAAGTTAACTTTAAACCTCAAGGATTAGGTGTCGACAACAATGGGAGCAAGCTACCGCAATAGTTGTCTGTTCACATACCCCTTGTAAGGGGGAGGTCTACTTAACACCTCCGCTAATCTATGGGCTTGTAGCACCCGGTTGCAATGCAACCCCACATTCGATTTCGAAGACTACCAGCGATTTCGGTTTTAACCACAGCCCGCGTAATGCTTCAACACTTAGTGAACAGGTGGGAACTACGTCCCGGATACACTTACCGGTGGGGGTTCCGCAGTAAAACTGCTTCCAATTTGAGATACAATCAAACATACTTTACTGGATTGGTCGTCTTTCGCAGAGTACCCTCAGTACCCCATATAGGTGATAACGGTTTGATGCTACACTACAGGCATACGGTTCCTTTACGGTTAGGAGACGGGCAGAATTCCAAACCTTTTCCGGTTGACGACTGTGAACGGCGAGAACCATGTATTAAGTCTAGGCCGTTCTGAACCCCGGGACCGACCGTGACATAGTGGTTAGATCACGCGACTACCATGCGGGAAATCTGTGGTTCGATCCCGGCTCCAGCCATCTACATTTTTCTTTCATTGCCGGCCTCCTCGATGTCGTCGACAGAAACTTTGCAGTATAAGTGTCGAGTCAATCGACATGTCTAGTAAAAGCTTCTCAACACTGACGTTCGCATTCGTCGATTAAGAAGTAGGTGCTGTTTGTTGTGAATCTCAAATATATAGCGTGTTTATTCACAGCGAGAAGCATCCCATACCTCATTCATTAGGTGTAAATGGAAAATAACCTCGAGGCACTTGTAGTACCAGATAACCTCTTGTAAAGCTCCGCATTAAGAGTATTCCCTGTTTTGACTCCTGGTAGATAGGGGACTGGTTTCACGATTGTTAAAGATCGTTTCAGCCTTATCGCCAACAAAGCAATGTGATATTCTTCCCAAATGTTTGTTCTTAAAAATATTCGACCACATACAACGACATATAACGTTACTGCTGCGAAGCAAAGTCTCGTCTGCGTGCAAAGGCCTGTTTAGTAAATAAGCTAACGCTACCTAGCGAAGTAGGCGTGGCAGCCACACCGTCTACACTAAATTCACCTAATAACGCCCATGCTAGGCAAAACCCTATTTTTCTCATATAACGGACAAACACACAAAACGTGTAACCGATCTTCTACTCGTCATACAACGTTACTGCTGCAAAGCAACATCACGTCTGTGTCCAAAATCCTGTTTAGCTAATAAGCTAACGCTACCTAGCGAAGTAGGCGTGGCAGGCACACCTCTTGCACTAAAACTTACCTAATAAATCCGGTGCTAGCCAAATCCCTATTTTCCTCATTAACGGATTAGTATAACCAGTCTTCAACCTCAGCTCCACAGCTACAAAACGTGCTGGGGTCGGGGTAATTTTATGCGAAAATGCATTTAAAGACCTATAACCTGTCAGTATACGACCCAAACAAAGACCGAAGCTAAAAGAAGGATGTTTACCGACAAAACTGACATCCGGTATACACTAATACGTCGTACCCCCACCCATTAACGGCGATGTGCCATCTATATTGCCACCTAGTAATGACGCAGTCTATTAGGAGCCCTACACACCGAGTGTTGTTGGCAATTGATAATCGACTAACTAAGATTTTTAGTAACTTGTGATACCACTGGCTAACGAAATTAATCGCTAACCACCATTTCTTAGGATTGAATTAAGGTCTGAGCTTAGAACTTCGAATATTTTATCTTTTCATGATGAATCTTTTAAAAACTCTCAACATTACTTTTCCAATACTTACAGTACTGAAGGTGGCATAACTGGTGGCAGCTGGGGCAACAGCCTTTACAACTGTAGGAGCTGGGGCTGCATATGCTACAGCTGGAGCCGCTGCGTAGGATACAGCAGGAGCTGCAGCCACAGCTTTTACAACGGGAGCTGCAGCAGCATAGGAGACGGCGGGAGCGGCATAGCTAACAGCTGGCGCCGCATAACTAATGGCAGGAGCTGCCGCTATAGCTGGAGCTGCATAGCTGACGGAGGGGGCAGCAAACGATATGCCACCACCATGTCCACCACCATACAAACCACCGCCATATAAACCACCTCCGAATATACCAGGAGCAGCAACGGTAGCGGCAATTAAGGAGACAAGGATCTGTTAAACACACACACACACACGTTTTTTTGTTATCATTAGTAAATAATCCAAAAATCACTGCCATGATATAGTCCTTTGCTCACCAAAAGTTGCATTTTAACGCTTGGTTGTAGTTAAGTTCTAGGATATCCAGAAAGTCTATTATTAACTCAGTGTTTGTTAACGTTCACTGTTCACTTTGAATGCGGCAATAGAAGTGCGCGTTTAGATGCGTAATGTGATACTGTGATTCGTCATAGATTTTCCGATACTTTTATACACATCAAACAACGTTCATCGAATATGACAAAAAAACAGAAGGAGAGCAGTTCTCAATAGAAATAAATGCAACAACAACCGAAAAATAAAACAAAACTTAAACTACAAATACAAAAATAATCTCAATAATTGATTATTTGAGCAAAACGCACAAACACCTTAAATACCATAAAAAGTGCTCTGTTTTTAAACAAAAAAAAAACAACATGTTGGACCGTTGGAAATATTCATCAAACGATAAATCAAACACAAAACCACACATGAGATCCCATGGAAAATCTCAATTCACTTAATATTAGCGGCTCTGTTTGTGCTCATACATAAAGTGCGGCATGTTGCACGGCACTTGTTACGTTGTAGAGATTCTTGTTGTCCACCGAACGATGCTGTGTGTGGCGTTTTGCTCTTTTGCTCGTCTTGTGATAACATCAGAGAGCGATTTGTGGCAAATTTAGGGGAAGTTGAACTATGAGGGGGGCAAGTTGACCGGGGTTAACAACTAATCTACAAATGAGTAAAGAATAATGAAGGCCGGAGGCTGGTGCATATTTTTTTAATTAGCCGAACAATTGTATTTTTTTTTTTAAATATTGTATCGCTACAGAATCTAGTCATTGTGTTTTAAGAAAACTGAAAAAGGATTTTACGTTATATGTGGCTTCGTCTAATATTGAAATTCAAGGTTGACCACATTCATTCCGGTTGTGAATTATATAATGGCAAGTACTGACTGTCTGATTCTATGTACATACGTAATATCCACAAGTCCGAAAATAACTTAATTTGGATTACTTAAATGAGCATAAATTTTAATATGAATTAGCTATTGTTAGGGGTATAGAAAAGTAACTGCCTTTACGACTACAGAAGATTAAGTTGTCTTTAGTTTTGGAGACCCTGTACTACACATAGTTTTGTGTCAAACAAATGCTATCCCATATGCGTTGACGGGGTACATTTACATGCTTTGTTGAACGGCTATAAAATGCCTACCAACAAATTATTACTGAAGATTTCCTTTGAAAAATTATTGGGAAAATATAAATTTTCTGAAAAAATGCATTATAGACGGTACCTGTATAGGTGGCACAACGTAGCCCGTTATTATTTTACACCTGAAGCAAATATATGTATATAAATGTATATGGGTAAATTTGGCCATTTGAAATGAGAGGTGCCAGAAATATATATATGTGTACCCTTTACTCCCATTAGACCATAAGCCGTCAGAATGCCTCGGTTTTCCAATGTTCTCCCTTCTATTTCAAGATACTTTGAACGAGCAAATTTAAATATCCTTTTTCTCTACTTAAAAGATAGAAGCTTGCATACATAGTTTCAGCTCGATAGCTCTTCAGCTACGCCTGTAATCGCAGTTAGGGATTCCAAAGTAGGGGAGTTTCTAGGGGACGTGGGAGTAGTTTTTGACCGATCAGGCTCTTCTTAGAACTATTACTTCCGCTTTGAGGATATAAGATTGTATTTTAAATTTCAGCTCGATATCTCTTAAGCTAATCGCGGAGACAGACAGACAGACAGAAAGACAGACAGACGGTCACCTTTAAACCGACTTAGAATCCGATGCTGATCATTTGTAAATATACATATTGTCATACCTACCACGCCTATGGGCGGAACAAATGGTACAAACGTAGAAAGTCCTTTTTCCAGGTGATTACGCCTCATAAGTTGGCAAAAAAGTTCATACATTAGCAATTTTACTGAAAAATCAATTCATTTCAATAACTCATAGTTAAACAAAGTCCACTGGATTAAAGAAGAAAGGAAATAGGGTGTGGGTATTTTTCTTTTGGTTCTCATATAAAATGATACCTATGGGTGAGGGTATAAAAATATGCGGAAAATATATGCTTAATGCGAATTTTGTTTGAGTGCAAAGAAAACGTAACAACTTTGGAAAAAAAACTTTCTTTATTTCTCAACACAAACTTTGTTCAGTTCTATAAATTTTTTGCCGCTATATTCTGAAGCTCCGATAACCTGTTCTTAGTATGAAGCCATTTTTTCATGTTTGGACATATAAAATAGTCCGAGGGACATATAACTTGTGAATAAGGTGCGTGATGAAGCAATTCGAACTTTAATTTATTGATTTTGCCTACCGCAATAGAGGTGAATTGTAAGTAACCAAAGCCTATTTCAACCAACTCACTCAACTACTTCTTGTTGCTCTACCTCCCGAAAAAAATAGCGCGCAATGGCAATGCGTTGCCTACTCGATTGAAAGGACTGCGCGGTCCGTTTGGTTTATGGAAATCCCTTAAACGATAATGCTTGGTACGATGACGAATGCCGCAATGCCACCCGGGCCAATGTACTGCCAATAGCAATGCGAGCTGTTCATGAAAAGTACAGGGTGAAGAGGCGGGAGGCTACTCGCCTCTTTAGGCTAAAAAAACGAGAGCAAAGGGAGCTGAATAATGTGTGCATTGAACAGGAATAGAGGTGAAGCCCGAAAATTCTTCCAGAAGATAAAGGGTAGGGTACATGGAACAGGTCTTCCCTCCTGTAAAAACAAGGATTGTCATCTCGTTACTGTCAGACTGAGGATTTGGAAAGATCACTTCTGTAACTTTTTGATATCCCAAAATATGATTATAGAAGACTCTGAAACCATCCGGGACGATAACATCGAGTGTCCCCTTTCGAACCGAGCTGAAATAAAAGCTGCAATATCCCGCATAAAGGACAATAAAACCGCTGCGGCTGATGGTTTTTCAACCGAGTTGTTTAAGGTGGGTGGAGATGAGCTTATTTTAAGCAGGCAACAGCTCATAGAACATATTTGGCTTCAGAAGAGAATGCTCGAGGTTTGGAATCTCAGTGCACTATGTACTATTTACAAAAAAGGTGACCGTGGTGAGTTTAAAAACTACCGTGGAATTAGTCTCTCTAGCCTACTGTGTGAACTTCTAAAGCCAATTGTGGAAAACCAAATTGGACCTTATCAGTGTGGCTTTGGACCAAGCAAATCCACGAAGATCAAATATTTGCTCTACGGCAGATTCTTGAGAAAATACATGAGAAGCAAATCGACACTTACCAGCGCTTTGTCGATAGTCAATATCAATAGTATCAGGCATCGACTATACGAGGACATTATTACATTTGGCATCCCTGTGAAGATAATCCATCTCTGCTGGTGTACCCTTACGAATACCGACTCCTCAGTTCGGATTGGCAAGGATCTATCCGCAACATTCGATACGATGAGAGGTCTAAAACAGGGTGATGGTTTGTCATGTATGCTGTTCAATATAGTGATGGCGAAAGTGTTTAAGAAAGCAGCGGTAAACATGTCTGGCGCCATATCTAATAAGAGCCACGTATAGTTCAGACGATGCAAGAGGTAACAGCCGTCTTCTCATCTGTGGAAAGGGAGTCAGCGAAAATGTGTTTGGCAGTGAATGAGAACAAGACGAGGTTAAAGGTATCATCGAACAAAGTGTCCTCCTGTTGGGGACGCAGCGGGACCGTTGATAACTATTACTTTGAGGTAGTGGATGAATTCATCTACTTTGGAGCCGTCAAGGGCAAAAACAACAGTGTCAGCATGGAAATAAAACGAATAATAGTGCTTGCCAATACGTGTTTCTTTGAGCTATGCGAGCACTTCATAAACACCAACCTATCTCGAACCACCAAAGTCCAACTGTACCAGATACTAATACTGCCGGTCCTGCTGTACGCCTCCGAATCTTGGGTGCTTACACAGGCGGATTCAGCTCATCTGGCGATGTTTGAGAGGAAAATAATCCACAAAATATAATATATGTATCCATTTACGTAAACGGCGAGTTCAGGATTCGGATGAATCATGAGCTATACGAGTTATATCCTGACATTGATGTGGCCAAGCGGATCCAAGTGCAACGATTACGCTGGCAAGGCTATGTCGGGAGGATAGATGAGGAAACTCCAACGCAAAAGGTATTTTATCAAGACCTCGAAGAACGGCGCAAAAGAAGGAGACCCCGACTACTTTGGAAGGACCAGGTGGAGTAATCACTAAAGCTGCTTGGTAGGAAACGGCATGCGGCACTTTACGTACAGCTTTCTCATGTTCAAATTTCCGGTAAATATGCGAAAATGTCTATCATGTACGCACCTTTAGCCGTGAAGATCCCATTTGGTCGACCACTGCAGTGTTGGACTTGACAGCTCGTACGGCTTCGTTTAAACTCAAAACACTCACAGCCTGTCCCACGATGTTGAACGTTAACGTTTGTTTGCCTTTTTTGCGACAAACAGATTACACTATATAACAAAAATAAAAAATTTGTCTGTCCTTGGGATGTAATTGTTATTACCTAGTCTTTATAAGACCCAGTTTGATGTGGAGTGGTGGCATCAGTACCTTCTGGGGGTCCACCAAGGGCTCCCACTTGACGTTGTTCCTCCCCACTGTGAATTCAGTTCGTTGTGGCCATTCACGTGACCATTCCAGTGTGCACTGTAGTGTGCACGCAGATAAGCGCCGCCATGGTCACAAAAGCAAAGTTATCTTGCGACAATAGCTGTTTTCTATACTTTTGGGACCTTACTGACTAGGAAATAACAATAACAACCCAGGGACAAAAACCTTGTTACATTGTGTTATTTGCGACCCACTAACAGCACTAGAACGACGAGTCGAAAGAAAAATCTATGCGAACGAAAACGTTAGCATTTTATTGTAAAATCGGAGCCCACGAACTATTTTCGCTTTCATCTGTGCGAACATGAATGTCAAAATCACTCACATGTGTTTTGGACGTCTACTCGACACTAATATGATAAAAAAAACTATGATTATCTTGTAATAATGTTATTTAAAGGACTCTACTTATAATCCCACAATTATTTTTCTCAGTTTCTTAAAAACATACAAAAATTTTATTAGTTATATTGCAAAGAATCAATGAACAAAATATGTTATTTTAGGAATTTACTTTTTTAGGTTTGTTGTTGTACAGGTGAAGGCCATCTTGAGTGAGATACCGGCCTTGTCATCTATGACCCGGGAATGTGTGTCACTGACGAAAGATCTTTCTTAATCGTTGTGGCACAATATGCCCTTCATTACTTTGAAAAAGTCAAATGAACAACAAACACATTGGTGGTGGGAACAGCTATGGCTGTCGACAGCCTAAGTAGCACCACGGCCACTACGAACTTGGTAGGACGCCAACGTTCTTTTAGTTGTCACATGGTCAAGACATACTCAACAATCTTTGAGTTGTCGTTGAGAGACGGATCAATGGACATCATCTTCAGGTCGAGTTTATGTCATTCAAGTTGATGGGGAGCTTTGACAGAGATGATGGCCTTCTTGATACATCTCTTAAGGTATCAAAGGTGTTCGAAACCCAATGTAATTTTGTTCATATACTATTATCAATTGATGACTCCTTTCCATTAAACATCCCCAAATGAATAATCTTAATTTTATTGTACCAAATAATAAACCCAAAAGTAAATAAAAAATTCTCTCTTTTTTTTTTGGAAAAAAGTTCAAATATGCACATTTATTACTTAAAATCGAAAAAAAGTTAGTTGTGTTTGTCTTTTTGTCATTCTTAAAGCACACAATTGTGCTAATATTTGCTTGAGTCAAAACGAAATTTACAAGAAAATTCCGAATTTCCCATCACACTACCCCTGATGAACTTTTTTCATTGCCTTCAGTTATTATTATTATTAACAATAAAAGTTAAATTTCTATAAATTATATTATATAAAAACGAAAACAAGCGTTGTTGTTGTGGTTGTGGTTGTGTGAAATGTTAAATGGAAAAATCATAAAGTTAGCGCACTTAAAATAATTTCAAATCGAGTTTTATTCGATGTAACGTAGTATATGATGATATTATATGATTTTCAGTTATAAATACATTTGATTCTTTCTGCTAAATAATAAAAAACAAAACAAAAACGTAACAAAAACGTAACGTAACATGTTGGTTGTTGGCTGTCTCCCACTCTCTTACGTCTATTACGAGTGTCCTCTTAGTCGTGTCCTCGACGTTTAATATATATATATTATATTATATGAAATATAAGAGTTAAATGACTAAATTCATTAAATTCGTTAAATCGTGATATTGGGCGAATGTTAAAACGGCGGCGGCGGCTGATTGTCTGTTGCTCTGTGTGTGTAGGTAGAGACCCCCCTTTCCCACGGTTTGATTTAATGATGACCATAGCCAATGCCATAACCACCGAAACCATGACCATAACCACCGAAACCGCCGAAGCCATGTCCTACTGAGATGGCAGGAGCGGCAGCAGCATATGAAACAGCGGGTGCAGCCGAAACAGTTTTCACTACAGAAGTGGTGACGGCGGCAGGAGCAGCATATGAGACAGCAGGAGCAGCATAGGAAATGGCAGGAGCGGCGGCTACTTTAACGGCAGGAGCAGCATAAGAAATGGCAGGAGCGGCAGCATAGGACACAGCTGGTGCGGCATAAGATACCGAAGGAGCATAAGAGACAGCTGGTGCGGCATAAGATACCGAAGGAGCATAGGAGACGGCGGGAGCAGCATACGAGACGGCAGGAGCGGCTACGGCGACGGCCTTAACGGCTGGTGGATGGGAAACGACCTAAAGAGCGAGGAAAAGGGGAAAGAATGAAGGGTAATTTATTATAACAAATCGTATAAGAAATCATTGACAATATTTAAACATGACGAGGAGCTTTGACTGTCGGTTCTACACTCGAGTTATTTGGGTGCATTATAGAACTTAAAAATAAATGTCAAAGCAGAATTTTCCCAAAATTTGTGGGTCCTTTATAGAACTTTAAAATAAATGTCAAAGCAGTGGCATAAGATGACGTGCTGCTAAGTAATTTTGGTAAGTTGTTAATCGATTTTGTGAATTGAAAGACAGACTAGAGCATGATCTCGTATGACAAGTGCTCATGCTCTAGTCTAAAGATCTGGTAAGGTATGGGGTAGTGTGCTATGATTTCGTACTACTAAGATCTTTTGTTAAGTTGTAAACTGATTTTGTGCACCAGTCTAGCACATGTAGTAAGTGCTCATGCACTAGTCTAAACATCAGGTAAGGTATGGGGCATGTGCGGTATGTGGCACACTTATAAGCGACAGCCAAATATCATTTGCTTTGCCAGTTATGTTGATTAACAAACTAAAACACACAATTTTTCTTATAAGGTTGTAACTAGAGATTACGTTTCACTGTTGGTCACAGCTTTTCCATAAGCTTTTGTTGACGGCTATATTTGCCAGAGATGGCTTATTAGTGAACTTAAATGCTTTGAATGTAAGTTTTTTGTATGTTATCATAGATTTTCAAACATCATGTTAATTCGTAAGATACTTTCGACATTTCCGCATATGTAGCCTATTCGAAAGCAAAGCCATTATGAGATAGAAAATATCATGCTTCACACCGGATAGACACTCTAGGAATAAAAGAGCCCTCGATGTAGAATGGATACGTGAATTTGTACATCGATTGGTCGGTAAATAAGGATCAGGTGGGGTATGGGCTTCACTCTATTGAATTTGAGATGTTTATGTCTCGTCGACTGCCTTAACACTGTTGTCTATGCCAGGCGAAAATATTCGCTATAAAGAAAGTTGTAAGTTGGCTGGAGAATAATAGACCAGCATTGGTAGGTAAGATGGGGTATGGGGTTGACTCTAAGGAATTTGGCATGTTAATGTCTTGTCGACTGCCTCATCATGTTGGCTGTGTGAGGCAAAAATATTCGCGACAATGAAAGTTGTAAGTTGGCTGGAAAATAATAGACCACAATTGATAGGTAAGGTAGGGTATGGGGTTGACTCTAAGGAATTTGGGATGTTTATGTGTCGTTGACTGCCTCAGCACTGTTGTCTATAACAGGCGTAAGTAAGTAAGTTGTAGTTGTAAGCTGGCTGGAGAATAACACAGTACAACATTTTTCAGCTCATTGATTTGGGACTCAATTCTGAGACCTGCACGTGAAAGTAGCCCCAAAAAGAAGAAGTTCTGCATCATTCGTTTTGTCAAGTTACATGCCATAATAATTTAATATCAATTTGAAGTTAGTTAGTATCGTATAGGGAAATTTGTCACGTTTTAGGCTCTTTTGTTATATTATTATATGGTGGCGTATGGGTGACATGGTACAGGGGCATTCCAAGAAACTGCAAAGCGGATAAGCTTGCAAGACTAGGAACTACCTGACAAGTTTCATCGGATTTAGAAGAGTTGGAATGCCTTTAGCAACTTGTAAGAAAATGTTGTGAGAACGTTCGTTTATAATTATGCAGTAGAGATGGTCAGGCAGTACTAATTGTATACATGCAAGACAAATCTGACCAAGGGAGATCTGTGAACCTTTTGTCACATTGCAAACCGAAGGTGTCAACACTTGTATCAGTCTGTACAGGACATTGTTTCATAGGCAGACATGTGGCTAGGCTGAAGGACATGCAAGATCAATTTGACCAAGGAAGATCTATGAACCTTTTGTCATATTCCAAATCGAAGAGAGTAAATACTTGTGTCAGTCTGTATAGGACTTTGTTTCATAGGCAAACATGTTGCTAGGCTGAAGGACATGCAAGACAAGTCCGACCAAGGGAGAAATATGGACACTTTTGTCACATTCCAAACCGAAGGTGTCAATACTTGTGACAGTCTGTGCAGGACATTATTTTATAGGCAGACATGTGGCTAGACTGAAGTACATGCAAGACAAATCCGCCCAATGGAGATTTATGAACTATTGTTTCATAGGCACACATGTGGCTAGGCTGAAGATGGGTAAAAGCTGTCAGGTTGAGAAAGAATCCTTTAAAAAAAAACTTGAGAAAGTGATAACTTTTAAGAGTCGTAAATTGCTTGGGATTTACAGCAACTTAGCTAAGTACAAATTAAAGTAAAATTTAGATCTAAGTTCAAAACTTTTGCAAAATATAGGATAGTTGAATTTAAGCGCCATCGTACAAGCATTTTTGATAAAAAATTTCATTTATGCCTTAACGTTTTCTAAGTTGTGAATATTTAATATTTGTATAGAAGTTATTGCAATTAATTTCCCAAAGATACCTTAAAAATATTAAAAAAAGGTACAGAAATATCAATTAGGCAAACTGACCGATATATACCCTCACCCTATGTATGATATTGGTGTTGAAGTATTGAGTTATTAAAACTAACCAAATGAAATGAAATGAAATTACTGGAGCATAAACCTTTGGAGATATAACTTTCGGTCTTAAGATCTGAGGTAAACAGACATGTACCCCCTTATTAGGTTTGTCGTAGTCGACTTTCGACAACATTTGACTGTTTATTTTTTATTTGAATACCATTAGTTATAATTAACAGAAATGTTTAGTGTTGAGAATTTTTCATCATCTGATGAAGAAGAACATGATTTGAGCAAGGACAAATCGTACTTCAGTTTCACAAACGACATAGCGATGCCATATTTAAAAAAACGACAAAAATTCGACGTGACTACGACATATAAAATAAGGGAGGGTAGTGACACTGTTACAAAGGTTTCAATTTACTATATAAGGGCATTTGGTCATTTTAAATGGGGTTACCCAAAGAGTCTCTTACGGTAGTAACTGCTTACTTAAAAAGTACAACATTTTTCAGCTTATTGATGTGGGACTCAATTCTGAGAACTGCACGTGAAAGTATCCCAAAAAAGAAGAATTTCTGCCTCATTTGTTTTGTCAAGTTACATGCCATTAAAATTTTATATCGATTTGAAATAAGTAAGTATCGTATAGGGAAATTTGTCATCTGTTGTACTGTGTAAGGCAAGTCTATTATTAATTCGAACACAAATTTTAAGGTAAATTATAATATTAAAAGTAAACTATTTTCAACATTTTAAGGAATTTTTTAAGGAAATTTTTTTAAGGAAAAATATTACTTTCGCGAATTTGACAAATTTGTATAGGCAGTACCAATAGGCGACAGCACAACTTGTCTAACTTTTTTAACGCTTACCTCGTGCAAAGTTTGACTAATTTCAACATACTTCCGAAAAAGATATGTATGTAAACAATGGGTGCAATTTCGGTCAGATGTATGGGAGGTATTATAAGGGGTATGGCAAACATGTCCGCTTTCTGTGGTTTTGCCAACTATTACAAAGTGGAATTCAAATATCAGTTATCCGTTTGAAAGTTTTGGGGAAAATATTTATTTTCCAATAAGTGGTAATTTGCAATGGGAGGTACCAGAAGGGGTAGGCCGATATGGTCCATATTCATTTCAGAGTTAAACTGTAACAAGGGTACATCGCTGAGAACTATTGAGAATCTTATGATATGAAACATATTTGCATTCCTTTAAAATATAAGCTGTCTATTAAGGTTTCTCCTATAACGACAAGTTATGTTCTAGTTTGGCAACGTGCCTCTAACCTTTAATGAAGAACCAGCTTAAGTCATATTTTAAACCGAGGTTAGTGCTATTGAACTTGTGCCCAAGGAGTTTCATAGAGTCAAATCGGCTCAAGTTATATAGTATTCTTCATAAAGATTTATCAAAGATTGGTAAATCCAATTTTTATAAAAAAAAATCGTTATAAGAATATGACCCTAAGTCTATATTTGTATTCGATTCGATGGCTAGTTCCAAAGAAGTTATTTAGTTGTTTTTTTTTTGTAATGAGGTAATACTAAGTAGTACATTTAATATACTTAAGGTGGCGTTATGGTAACAACCGCACTATACGTATGAGCTACAATCAAAACACGTAAGTAAAGTATACGCTTCAAAGCACAAGTGTTCGGCTCATTAACAAAAAAGCGCTCACAATAATGGGAAACAACTTTTGTCGATGAAATTATAAATTTCTATACAATCGACGTAATAAATAAGAAATAATTTCTTAGTTAAAAAAATCGGGGAAATTAAACTAGCGGAAAATGATTGTAGTCTGCGAATTTTTCGATATCTCTTCAAAATATCATAAAATAATTTTAAGTTTGAATATAGGTTTTCAGAAAATAAAAACTGATGGCTGCTTTGCCACAATGAAGTTTTGTATTCCAAGCCATGAGTAACTCATGAAAAAGTTATGCACTCATAAGCTAGAATTTAATAAAACTCTGCAATATTTAAGATATTGACCTCAAATCCCTACAGGAGTTACATCAATCATGAATTCTGCACAGAACACTGAGGAGACATAAAACCGACACATGGAATCCCTATGATTTAAATTTGACCACCTACATTTTTGTAGCTCTTTGTGGGCAATTGAGGCCCTTCCCCCCATTATCCTAACAATGGGGATTTTCTTCTCTTGTTCCATTGTTTTTGCTATCTCCCCTTTAACGTTTTGCCCAACTTACCGACTGGAAGGTGGCATAACTGGTAGCAGCTGGCGCAGCCACGGCCTTGACAACTGCGGGTGCTGGGGCAGCATAAGAAATAGCCGGTGCAGCTGCATAGGTCACAGCAGGAGCCGCCACAGCCTTAACGACTGGAGCTGCAGCAGCATACGATACAGCAGGTGCGGAATAACTAATGGATGGCGCATAGCTGATTGCGGGCGCGGAATAGCTGACAGCGGGGGCGGCATAGCTGATGGCAGGAGCTGCTGCTACAGCTTTGTAACTAACAGCGGGAGCAGCATAACTGACAGCGGGAGCTGCATAACTAACAGCGGGTGCGGCATAACTGACAGAGGGAGCCGCATAACTGACAGAGGGAGCCGCATAGCTGATACCACCACCAAATGCAAGACCACCACCATGTCCTCCATACAAACCACCGGGTGCAGCTACGGCAGCCGCGATTAAGGAGACGAGGATCTGTTAAACACAAACACACACACACACGTATTCATATATAGTTATTAGTAAATATTCCAAAATCTTCGTTCTGACGTTGTCCTTCGCTCACCAAAAATTTCATTTTCACTATAAAGGGTTGTAAACTTTCTGGGATATGAAGAAAATCTGTTTTACTGAATTAATGCTGCTGTTGCTAACTTTTTATGTACACGTTCAGATGCCGCTGTAGGAGTGCGCGTTTAGATGCGTAATGTGATACTGTAATTCATCATAGATTTTGCGATACTTTTATACACACATCAAAAAATATTAACAACATTTGTTGTACTACAAAGCGGAGCAATTCTCAACGGCAGCAAAGCACACAGAAATTGAAATCAAAACTCAAACTCAGAAACTACAAATACAAAAAGAATCTCAATTATTGATTATTTGGAAAACGCACAATCACCCCGAAAAGTACAAACAGAAAAAAAAACAAAACAAACAGCGCTCTGCAATAGAAACAAATGACCAAAATGCTGGACTGGTGGACCGGTGGAAATATTCATCGCACGATCAAACAAAAAACGTTGCAATGATCCAGTGGAAAATCTCAATTCGCATCGTTTTGTGTTGGGCCGGCTGACGACGATGGGGCTGTGTTCGTGTGCTCTTTTGTGCAGTGCGGCATGTTGCACGGCACTAGGCGAAGACAAACGCTATTGTGGTGATTCTTGTTGTCCACCGATGCGGCGGCTGCTATTGCTTCTGCTGTCGTCGTGGTGGTGCTCTTGTGACCGTCTTGTGATGTCGTCGTCGTTGTCGTAAAATCAAACAAAGTAAATCTAGTTTAAATGGTCGCGTCATAGGGGGAAGTTGGCCAAGCCATAAAGCGAAACGTTTTATAATTAGATTTTGAGTAGTTTGCTTACGTTGATTTCAACAATGATGACAGATTATTGATATTACTTACATTTTAATCATTTAATCCCCTTCAAAAAGTTCAACATTATTTGTATGCCTAGTCGAGCCCAACCGTCGAGGACCTTTAAATATAGAATCTCATTATCGCCTTTCTTCACCTGGATAGTGATACACATTGTTCGAGGTATTCAATGGATACTTTCTCATCATGATAGCTTTTCAAAAGATATCTTGTTAAAACTAACCGATGTATTGAAACTTTAGGTATGGGCAGTAATACCGTTTGGTCAGATTTATCTCGGATATACAAAAACGCGCCAGATACGGCACGGCTTGACTGTCTCCTTACTTACATACTTATTATCCCTTTACATATCATTAATGAGGTCTGGAAGAGCTGCTCCCATTATCCCTTAAATACCTTCGCTGTATATTTCTATAGAGGCATAACAACTCGTTCTAAATCTGGTAGAACATGTTAGGTATTTTCAAGTCCTTCAAACTCATCCAGTATTCAGATCCCTGGAATGTCCTTGTGTCATGGCATTCATATAAGGATATGTTCTTAGACATCTGCAACAGTCTTTGAATTCAAAAATACAATGTCCTGGGATTTAATAACAGTCTGACTGTCAGAATAGACATTGACTCGCTTCAGCCAATAAGTTCCTTTATCATGAGTTTTTGCCTCTCATGAACTTTGCAATCATTCCGTATTCGACGAGAGAATCTGGTAAAACCCAGATCAGAGATCTGGTGATCCATTGTGGTTGTCCGTTAGAAAAGGAGAAAAGGGAAGGGGAGAAGAAAGAAGGAGGGGAGGGATAGAGAAGGAAGAGAAAATCTTCCTGAAAGGCAAGGCATGAAATTCATTAAATCTCCTACTTGGGCCGAGGACAAAGACTCTTAGTCTTCTATATAACTATATATTCTATATAACCCCATGAATGAGGTATGGGATAGCTTCTTGCGTTGTTGTGAATTAATACGCTTTCTATTTTCAGATTCACAATTAACGGCACCTACTTGTTTATCGACGAATGCGAACGTCACTGTTTGAGAAGCTCGAAGTTGCTGTCAACAACATTCGAGGGGAGCCGACAAAGAAAGAACAATTTTTTTTAAGATGCCTGGAGCCAGGTTTGAACCTGCAAACTCACACATGGTAGTCGCGTGTTCTAACCACTATGCCACGGCCGGTCCCATATAACTTTCTATATAACTTTCCACCTCAATGTTAGGCACGATCGCGTTCGGTGTATTAATATTATAACTTCATCACTAAAGTGGGCGGAATGGTTCATTTGTATGGGATTTTTTCTCCAAAACTTAAGTATATTATAGCTTAACAAAATACAGAATTTGGGCACGATCGTGTCGAGTGTATTGATATTATTACTCCGGGCGGAGTGGTACATTTGTATGGGAGGTACCAAAAAGGGGCGTGTCTAGACTTTTTGTTATCCTGCTTGAGCTTTACTAAATGCAGAATTTGGCCACGACCTCGTTAAGTCTATTAATTATATTAATCGATCTCTAAAGTGGGCGGTACCAGATGTGGCGCGGCTAGACTTCCTGTTTTTTTCTCCAAAACTAAGAATTTGGGCACGATCGCGTTGGATTTATTGATATTATTACTTCATCCCCAAAGTGGGATGAAATACACATTTGTATAGAAGGTATCAGAAGGGGCGTGACAAGACTTCCAATTTTTTTTTCGAAACTTTATCCTGTTATAGCTTTACTAAATACAGAATTAAGGTACGATCCCGTTAGGTGTATTGATATTATTACTTGATTTCTAAAGAGGGCGGAATTATGTATTTGTATGGGAGGTACCAGAAGGGGCGGGGCCATGTAGACCATTTCCAATACTGTAGTAGTTTTGGGGAAATATTAACACGTGCAAAATTTCTAAACATTTGGTTATGTCTTTTGGAAGTTATCGTGCGCACCAGCCGGACATCCAGACAGAAAGACGGACATGGCTCAATCGACTTAGAAAGTCATGAATCGAATTTGGTTCAAAGAAACCTAGAGTCTAAGGTGACTCTTTCTATGTGTTACACTTTTGGGTCGTATCAAATGATACACACCCCCCTACCGTATTGTACACCTTCACCTTACAGTTGCTCACCAACTTTGATTTACACAATGCACAATTAATCGATTTTATTGCAGCTTGGCTATCCACAAAGATGGTTATCCGTCTGCTAGTATCAATTCCACATCCTACAATAGCCCCCGCGACTTTCTGAAGGGCCAGTACCTTAGCCTGAAAAACTCTCCATTCATTGTGTAGCCTGAAAGAGAGGCTTAACTGCAGGCCTTTGGTGTAAACACAAGCTCCAGTGCCCTGTTCCATTTTCAAACCGTCAGTGAAGACAGAAATTGAGTCTCTATAAGGAATTTTCAAAGAATCAGTACAATTTGTCAGATGAAAAAAACGCCATCGCCAAAAGCCGCAGAATCTTCGCATGACCACATACGGATTGATGTAAATAGCCAGCTTTCCTTAGTCTGATAGCCCTGATAGCAGTGGAAGACCCAGGAATACATCCAAAGCCACTTGCGGTGTGCTCCTTCAAGCCACTTTTTGAACTTTGCCGACCATTTTTAACAAATTATTCTTAACTAGACATCCATAGGTGATAATTGGTCGGACTACCATGGTATACTGTCACATTATGACCTTCGGGCTATGTCTCAAACTTTTACCTATAGAGTTCCGACACGCATAAAGGGCATTGACACCACTACTTAACCTTTCCTCGATATTAATTGGCCAATTTAGCTTCTGATCAAGGACAACTCCTAGGTACTTCGGTTCCACCCCATTCTGTTTCGGATGGCCCGAAGTCCTTTACCTTATATCAACGAGTGAAGAGAACTAATTCCGTTAGTTGTCTTAACCTCCTACAGGCTAGAGCAGCTACACTTCATACGACCACCAGTATTGGCCTATCGTAGCAGCTTTCCATAGGCAGTTTAGATAAGATTACACTTGGTTGGTAGAAATTTCCCACCTATCAAGATGATCACATCGTCCTCATATGCCACAATTTTCGTACCATCCTCATTAAAAGATTTAAGTACCCCGTTTAAAACAAGAACTAAAAGAAGAGGTATCAGGACTCCCCACATGTGGTGTTACTGTAGTAGCAGTTCTTTCACGCAGCTTCCACTAAGTTCCGAGTAAACGACACGGTTCGCAGCATACAGTCCACCCAATTCACTGGCAAACGTGACACAATTCACTAGCAAACGTGACACTGATGTTGAAATTCTCTTATCCATTTACATCCTTCTTCATCGGATATTTCGTTATTCAAACAGTCTCTAGTCGATTTGGAAGTGTGGTATTTCTTATCGAATAGCTGCTTTGTTGTCGAATAGTCCGCATATGCTGTAATGTCCAAAGTGTCTTTGTATACTGTTTCATGACCCACCCCAGTCCGCATCGAGGCAATTGCCTTAAACTTACGGTAGTTGTAGTAAAAATCTGCTTCACTATATCTACTTGGCTGATATCTCCGACATTGGCTGCACATTGTCTGAACTATTCTTACCGATATTGTACAGAATTCGGTGAATCGTTGATGGGTAAAATTTCCCTTATTTTTCTCCGACATATCCGATCGAGTTCGCAGCGATTTCGGAGCTCTGTGTCGTAGGAAGCTACAACATTTTATTGAAGATACAACGAATTTTCCTTCAGATTTTCCTATGATTTCCATTGAGACATCGGTACGACATGTCGTACATCAGATGTCCCTCAGCTGCATCCGTCAGACTTGGTGTCAACCACTCCATATGTTTTTTGGAACGATTTCGGTAAGATGTCGGGTCCGATATCGGAAGATATTTTCTTAAGAATTCGGGCAGAAATCGGCAAGACGCGTGGGCAAGAACATCCGAATTGCTTCAGACATTTGATAAGATTTTGGTCCGAATTTGTAACGACGCGTCGAAATTCCTTTCAGATTTTTTCTCGATTTACATTCAGACATCGTTTAGACGTCGCACAGTGGGGTAAAGTCACGATCTGGGCGGCCAAAATTATTTGAAGCAAATTTATGAAGCAGAATGGTAAAATATTACTTGGTGAGACGTAAAAAATAATAATATGTTAACATTCGGAGGGTAGAGGTTGTGACCGTTTTTATACAAAAAATGGTTTTTATAAAAATTTTAAGATTCCAAGTATTTCCCATATATCTCCACAAGGTTGCATTTTAGAGGCCTACCTCCCTATAACTTTTTATTCGTCTGGATACCCTCTAACTATAAATGCATAGAGATATAGCACATCCAGTATGTTAACTAAAGTGGTTCAGTAAAACCGCTGAAATTATAGTTCATTCTTCCCCAGTAGGTAAATGGCTATAAAACACAAAACCGCAAAAACCCGCAAAATTTTTTTTTTTCATTTGAACAATACGATGTTAAAGATTATATATAATCACAGATTGAAGGGGTGAAAAGGGGTGATGCATAACTTTTTGTCCATAGATCGATTTTGTTACCCATTGAAATTGACAAAAATACCATATTTTTTAATGCTGCTTTACTAATATGAATTTGAATTATAATTTTATTTAGCTAAGTGTATTAAATAATATTAACCTGCTTTATTATTTTCCATTTTACTTAAATGTTTAAACTAAACACACGCCTTCCCACAGCCTGATAAAATTGTTGCTTTACCTGAGCACAACAAAATAGAAAATGCACAATTAGCAACAAGTAACTTTAACAGCGTGTAGAAAACGAATGTAAGCAAAATGGAATGAAACCAGTACAGAAATTTCAGTCAGGTAAACTGACTGATAAATACCATCACCCAATATAAGATATTGTTGAAGTCTTGAGTTATTGAAATGAATAGATTTTTAATTAAAATAAAATTACTTATGTATATTTTTTCCCCTGCTTGTGGTGCAAAATCGTCCACAACTTTACTTATTTGTGTAGGGGGTATAGGTGGCGGTTTGGAATTTATGTGAGAAATATTAATTTTTCAAAAAAATTTAATTTTGATAGGGGGTACCACAAGGGGTAAACCGATACAGTCCTTATTCATTCCTGACTCAAATTTTCATACGTACAACTTACGAATAATTTGACTGAATTCAGTGCACTTACAAAAAAAGATATGTATGTAAGACTATAGGGGTGAGTTCGGTCCTTTGTGTGGGAGGTACCAGAAGGGGTGTGTCAAATAGTTAGGTTTTCTGAGGTTTCGCCTCCTATCACAATATAAATTAACCGACTAATTTTTATTACCCCTCAAATGTCCGTTTGGAAGTTATGGGAGAATTATTAATTTTCCAAAAATAGGTAATTTTGTATGGGAGGTACCAGAAGGGGTGACCCGATATAGTCCATATTCACTCCTGATTCATATTTTCATAAGCGAACAAATTACTCATAATTTCACTGAATTCAGTGTACTTAGAAAAAAGATATGTTTGTAATACTATGGGGGTGAGTTCGGTCATTTGTATGGGAGGTACCAGAAGGGGTGTGTCAAATAGTTAGGTTTTCTAGGGTTGTGCCTCCTATAATAACATAAATTAATCGACCAATTTTCATTACCCCCAAAGAGTCCGTTTGGAAGTTATAGGAGAAATATTAATTTTCCAAAAATAGGTAATTTTGTATGGGAGGTACCAGAAGGCGTGATCTGATATTGTCCAAATTGATACCTGAGTCTAATTTTCATAAGCAAACATCATACGCAAAATTTGAGTGATCTCAGTTTACTTACAAAAAATATATGTATGTAAAACTATAAGGGTCAATTCGGTCATTTGTATGGGAGGTACCAGAATTGGTGTGTCAAATAGTTAGGTTTTCTGAGGTTTTGCCTTCCATCAGAAGATAAATTAACCGATCAATTTTCATTACCCCCCAAGTGTCCGTTTGGAAGTTATGGGAGAAATATTAATTTTCCAAAAATAGGTAATTTTGTATGGGAGGTACCAGAAGGGGTTTGGCTATTCAGCCCATTTACAATCCCATAAGTTCGTTTTGAAAAATATTGATACTGGTAAATTTTCATACAGATCCGTTAAGATTTACTCGAGTTATCCTGCTGACCAGCCATCCAGCCAGCCAGACAGACGGACATAGCTCATTCTTCTTAAAAAGTTCTGAAACGAATTTGGTCTTAAGATACTTGGGGTCTAACTCGTCTCCTTTAATGCGTTACACTTTTTTTCGTATCAAATGATATATACCCTCATCCCTAAGGGTGATGGTATAAAAATAACGGAATCTAGTGAAGCATTTTGTTCTCTTTACCCTACAATCGGAAATTATTAAAAATATTGGTTTTTGAGAAATTGAATTTTGGCCGCCCAGATCGTGAATTTACCCCACCGTGCGTCGGTACGACATTTCCTACGTACATCAGATTTCCCTTAGTTGCATCGGCTAGACTTCGTGTCCACCATTCTATACGTTTTTAGTAACGACTTTAGACCAGTTTCGGATCTGATATCGGAAGATTTTGCCGTATGTTGTACCGATTTCTGACCGATGTCTGAACTGGGTAGCAACAGATACAACCTGTTATAAAGCGCATCAGTGGGTGTGATGTGTATAGCATGCCGAATACAAATCATCGCCATTCTTTAAACTATCCCTTATAAGAAGTCATAATGATAAATTAATGCAAGAAACTATTGCTTACATCATTCATGGGATGTAAAGGGAAATTAAAATTTAAGTTAAAGGTTAACGATGGTGCAGTGTCTTTGTACCGATTTCATGGTAACTTTCCATCACGAGGTAATACAATGTGACCAACCAAACCTTGGAACCGTTCAACTCCAAACTTATTACAACGTTATCCCTTTCACTGCAGTCTACCAGTAGGAACATATGTAGATCTCTTTGGACTGCAGTGCAAACTCGAGGTTCTTTTAAACCGTTTGTCACCCAGATCATTTGGATCAAAACCACATCCACCTCGTTGTTTGTCAGACAATGGCATTAATGAACAGATGCCATTTCGCAATAATGGATCTAAGAAACATAAGCATTGCTGTTCGCCAATGGACCCAACGACAGCTTCCTCGCCCTTTTCACAACCGCCAAGGGGCAGTAGAATATATCCGATTTTTATTCGTAAGTCTTAACTTGTGCAAAATTTTACTGGATTGTATTGAAGGTATACGAAGGAGTGTTGCTAATTATTAAGTTTTCTGAGGTTACGCTAACTTTTACAAGATAATTGAACCAACAAATTTCAAATAGTTTGGAAGTTACTGTTTGGGAGGTACCTGAAGGTATGGGGCTATTATGCCTATTAACAAGATTATAGCTACACCTTTGATCATAGTAAATTTTCAAAGGATCAGTAAAGGTTTAGTCGACGGAGGTGGGACAATGGTCTTAAAAATCCTGTAACGAATAAATACGCATCATTGATGTTTTCCTTTTTTCTTTATTATAGTTTAAAAACTAACTTAAATCTCATTTTCCCTTTATCGCTTCCTCGGATGTGTTATGCAAACCCATTGATGCTGCATAGGTTTCCATCCCCTAATACATTTTTGCATGATGTTTTATTTAGAAACGAACAAACTACGGCAATTGTGGCTGTGGCTGCTGCTGCTGCCGTTGCTCTGGTCTGTGATGCAATGAGGCGTTGTTTGATGTGGCTCCACAGAAATCCATTCATTTAAAGTGCCATGTTTAGAGATCATAGAAAAACGGCCATAGTTGCGGATTTGTAACACCGGAATCGCCATAATTGTATTATGACGCGGTTGTAACTAAATGGGTCTAAGACTTACACCTAACAAGTTTTGGGTGGTTGCTGCGGCGGGAGGGGAGGACGGTCGGTCTGTTGCTTCGTAGGTAATTGTCGCACAAAATGTCCCAAAACGACCAAAAAGGCCACAACGCTCTAAAATAGAAGTCGAAAATGGCCTAAAAATTATCTAGAATTAATTTAAGATATTTATGAACATCAATGAATGTCTATGAAAAAAGATAGGATTTTGTGTCAAGTAAAAAAATTGGCAAAGCGGCTCAGCCCAAAGGGAGTTCTGAGGATGGCAGTTGCAAACAAATTGATTGTTGCACGGTAGCACGGTGCAACAGATGTCATAACTGCCATTTTGAACATTGTGATACCACTTCATTATCATTTTACATCATTTGTTCTCACAAAGTCGTTGCAGTTGTGGTCGCGCCACCGAAAAAGGCTAATGAAATTTAATGCCTTATACTGAAACTGAAAGTATTTCGCATTTTAGTTATTCTTTATTATTTGGTAAAACTATTTTGTTTCATACATACGAGCACGCTGAAACATGTTCCATTTGTCTTTGCATCAAATCGAATCAATGAGAGAGAATGTAAAGCGTTTCCATGCCAACAATCGCCTGCGAATAGCTTCACGTTATGGATTTTTTTGAACCAACGAACTGAATGCCTCCGTTTGCGAGTATGGGCTGGTCACAAATTCTTCATTTGGTATTTGAGATTTGTATGGAGTAATTAAATTTTGCACTTTACTTTATCAGAGCAAACGAACTAGACTGCAAGTTATGACTCGAGTTCTTTTGCGCAATACAATAACTATGATGATGTGTTTCCAAATCCCCAAGGATGTAAAAATGTCGTGGCATGTGTCCAAAATTGAGTGACTTGATCGATCAATGTAGATATTTCCACACTTTGTCACCAATCATGGTGGAAAGGAAAAATTTGACACCTGCGGTGTTTTTTTCGATTTGTTTCGCTGCTCAACAATTGAAACATGAATAAGCAATAAACTAGATTTCAAGTTTTTTAGTATTATATTGTTTTTTTCTATTTGATTTAATTCATAAGGTGGCCATGATGAGAAAATCTAATTGAACTATTTGACATCGGAATTTCAAAACGTAATTGTTAATAATTGATAACTGCGAGAGAGCTTCAGAATAAGCTGAACATATTAATTGATTGTATTCTTTGATCATTTGATCGGTAGGGTAAAATTACTTATATATACATACATATTTCATTACTTACGTAGATTGTATTGAATCTGTTTTATATATATAATAATGACCGACAACTTTTAGTATACTCTAGTTTAGTATTATAAATCGGCCGTAGTCCGATTAAAAAGATCGTAATCCCATTCTACAGACCAAAGTCCAATTTAACAGACCAAAGTCCAATTCAACAGACCGAAGTCCAATTTAACAAACCGAATTCCGATTCAGCAGACCGAAGTCCGATTCCACAGACCGAAACCGATTCAACAGACCGAAGTGCTATTCAACAGACCGAAGTTCAATTATACAGACCGAAGTCCGATTCAATAGACCGAAGTCTGATTCAACAGACCGAAGTCCGATTCAATAGACCGAAGTCCGGTTCAATAGACCCAAGCCCAATTCAATAGACCGTAGGCCGATTCAATAGACCAAAGTCCGATTCAACAGACCGAAGTCAAATTCAACAGACCTAATTCCAAATCAACAGCTCGTAGTCCGATTCAACAAACCGAATTTCGACTCAACAAAACGAAGACCGATTCAACAGACCGCACACCGATTCAATGGACCGGGTGTATTGTATCCAGGTCGATTTTAGATGATCGAGAATTTTTAGTATACGCTTAAAAATTGGCCGATTTGAGGTGATCGGAAACGGTAATCCCAAAACTGTCTGTTAGGTCAGGATCGTTTCGATACTCAGGCACGTAATAGTTAGGATACTTTCGATAATTCAGGTTCATACCAGCAATTCGGCAGCGTATCGAAGATTTGGGTTAGTCGGTGATTACAGTTAATATCAGCAATACGTGGTCATCTAGGTGATTCGGGTTTTGTCAAGTCGCAGTTGGATTCAACAGACCGAATCCGATTCAACAGACCGAAGTCCGATTCGAAAGACCGTAATGCACAGACCAAAGTCCAATTCCACAGACCGAAGTCCGGTTCAACAAATCGTAGTCCGATTCAACAGACCGAAGTCCGATTTGAAAAACCGTAGTCCGATTCGAAAAACCGTAGTCCGATTCAACAGACCGAAGTCCGATTCAACAGACTGATGTCCGGTTCAACAGACCGTAGTCCGATTTAACAGACCAAAGTCCAATTCAACAGACCGTAGTCTGAATGAACAGACCGCAGTCCGATTAAGCAGACCAAAGTCAAATACAATAGGCTGAAATCCGATGCAATAGACCGAAGTCCGATTTAATAGACCGTCGTCGTTCCTTTCGCCATTCGTGGCGATGGCCGAATGTGTCGTTGGTGGCAGTTGTTGTTGTTGTAGCAGTATATGTGTCTTGTTGTCCATTAGGTGTTAATTGGTTCGCCTTGTGTAGTATTTGCTGCTGTGTTTGTTTCCTGGCCAAGGAAGGTGTCTACTTTCACTGGATGGGTTCAAAGAGTCCTGGGAACAAGCTGAGTTGGTTTGGCAGGGCAGTTGAACAGGTGTAGTGTGTCGTGTGGTCCCTGGTTGCAAGGGGGGCAGGTATTCGACATATTGTCATCAATTCTTGCCCAGTACAAATTGAGGCGTCTACACCAGCCATATCTTAATTAAACCAAAACAACTCTTGTCTGCCGCGGGAATATCTCTTCCACCGAAGCCACTAATGGAGGGTTGTCCCCGAGCAAGACATTCACTCTATAATTGTTCACGGCTTCGAAGACTGCGTCCAAGTGAATGTCCGCTAAGCCTGCTTGAAATGCTTTTTGACCTAGAGGCTCTCTCGTGTACCGTTAGACCTCGCGCTCTTTATCATGCAGGTGTTTCCTGACCTGCCTGGGTGGGTGGGAGCCTATCCACAAGATGGTGGCTGGGGTGGCTGGACCGGTAGCAGCCAAGCAAATACTATTTCGACAATAAAATTTTGTCGGCGGACGGGTATGACCTTCGTCTCCTCATGTAGATGGTCCACAGAAGACATGAAGAGGCACTCTGTAGCAGTTCTCTGTAGCAGTTCACACTGGAGCTGCATAGTTTACCACATACCGAGTTATCGCTTTGTACGAGGTCAACAAGGTTTCTTTGTCGGTTCCTCAAGTGCTACCGGCTAGCAAATTGAGGATATTGTTTCAAATTTTTATCTTGTTGCAGATCGATGTGACGTGCGTGTTAAATCTGAGGAGGCTGCCAAATTTGACACCAAGGACCTTGGGGTTATTGGAGGTCGGAATTGTAATGCCATCGACTGTCACGTTGATCTGCTCCTTGACTTGCGCTGTCAATGCAGTGAAAAGTGTGGCCGATGATTTGGTGGCGGAAATTTTCATCTTTATCGCAGCGAAGAAATTGGAAATTTCAGCTAAGTAGACGTTCAGCCTTATCACCCCACCTTAGGAAACTCCCTGTTTAACTCTACGGGGATTCGACTTCTTGTTTCTGAATTCCACATGTTATTACGATCCAATGTTTCGAACGGTTCGGGAGGGACGTGCCAATGTCCTCGAAAAGCGTGGAGTGTTGACAGAATTGAAAAACTTCGATAAGTCGTTCTGGTTTGTTCCGAGACTTATAAGTGTGGTAATGGCGTGTAAAGCAGTAATTGTAGTGTGCTGCTTACGAAATCCACGCTGAAGATCCGCTTTTGGAAAATGTTCAGTCGGGCTCGGGAGGATTAAAGCCTCAAGTGTCATTGCTACTGGCGAGATAAGAGAAATAGGCCTGTATGATTCTCCTCTACGCGCCAAATTTTAGTAGCGGGATCACTCTGCCCATTTTCTAGGCTTCGAGTACTATTAGAGTGGTTAGGGACAAGTTGCAAATATAAGTCAAGTACTCGACTGCCGGTATGTCCAACTGTTTCAGCATCCACATGGATATACGACGCATTACTCTCCTTTTCGCTATATCAATCTCGGGGTGCTTAATAAATTGACGGTTAAAATAACACACTGTGGTAGCACCAAATGTGATTGCCGTCCGGTCTTCTCTCCTGCCAGGATTCGAGAGTGACTTAATCGTTGCCCACAACTTACCGATACCGGAACTTGAGTTGCATTGTTTCAAATTTCCTTGCTTTAAATTCCGCTCATATTCGTCGGGCATCTTACTGATTTCAAGATTCAGTACACCGATTCTAGGATTCATCACGCTCGTCTGCGAGTCCCGCTGTCACTGCTAGGAAGTTAGGTCGTATTTCGGGTATTCGACCAGCAGGGATAAAACGAGCGGCTGCTGAGTGGATGACGTATCGGAATTTCTTATCAACCACCCGAACATCTGAGGGTATGGGTAGAGTATTGAAGCTGCGGTTAGTGAATTCTCAGAACCCGTTCCAGTCTGCTTCTCTGGTTCAGGAAAGTACGGCGTTCAGAGATGATGAAATCGGTTGGTCTATCAAAGGTGAGGATTATGGGGAGGTGGTCTGATCCAAGTGAAATGACGGGCTGCCAGGTAACGTCATTAATCAGAACTGGCGATACGATGGTGATATCTGGCGAGCAGCTACAGTGCCTCTCTGGCCATTGGCTAGGAGAGAATGCTAAAGCTCGTGATGGATATTAAAGTTTCCTAGAACCACGCGGCTATCGCCAAACAGTGTATGTATGTTGGTTAGTTATATTCAAATGCAAATGATGACCGGCTGTATTATTTGTGGTTAGATTTTAAATAAAGGTCATAATTGTATAGTTAACGTCGTAATATGTAGCGAGTTCCATATGCAAACTCGCTACATATGTACAGTACAATACTTAGGTCAGGGTCGTCATTCAGTTTTCTACTTACCACAGAAGATATATGGCAAGAAAAATGAAAATTTTCTGTAGATTTCATTCCAAACTTTTGCAAAGAAATTTTCATATTAGTCATATGTAAGGCAAAGGCACACTTTTTCAAGGATCCTTTAAAATTTGTTCATAATTTTTGAAAATCAATGCATTATACACCCAAACATGCTAAGTGTAACCTTAAATGTTTAAATTTATTTCTATTTAATAGGAGGATATTCATAAGTCCTTCTGGTTATATATAAAATCAGACTACTTGAATGAATGTTGCCACACAAAAACAGATATCATCTGGTCCCCCCAAAAACATGCATTAACTCTATGTTCCAAAACAACCAGTAAACTGTGAGTTTTTTGTGTTCCAACCCCTCACTCAACACTTACATTCACTTAATATCAACCTAACCAATAAAAATTACAATTTCAAATCTCTGTTGTCTCTGTATGTTCCGTAACCTTTTGGACATTGTATGAACAAATTGGTCATAAAATACTGCAACTATTGTCAATATCCAGTTGATAAGGTATAGTACAATAAATAATCTTAATACGAATTTAATTCGCAATACGTATCTCTCTCTCTCTCTGGTGGACCACCAGTTGTATTTCGCAAAACCACAGCAGACAATTAAGATAATCACGCCACGACGAAAGGATGTGATTGTAAAGAATTTTATATGGAATGAAAATTCGAGGCGACGACTCTAATGTTTTTTTTTAGCTAATTAAGTTGTTGAGATTGTTCAAAATTAGACATAATTAAAACCTGATTTTTTTTTTGTTGTCTTCTCTCGGGTCTATGCAATTGTTAATTGATGTTACAATTGTGATTTGTTAAAATTTTCATGTTTCAGTTGTTGTTGCGTCAAGGTAAACATTGAAATATTTGCTCAAAGTGAATTTGCGGTTGAATAAAGCTAAAAACACAAACATTGTACTACATATTGCAACTGAGTCGGATTTACTGATCAGGGCAATAGTATGTGTTGGCTGTAAAGAATATTCTGAAGACTAGCACAGAACATGAGGGAAGGTGTTCCATGCGTTTTAAATAAAATTCGGCATACATTGTTTGAACCAAGGATAATAATAATTGTACAACCGATATCGATCGATGTTGTAATGTAAATTCGTCTGCGTTAGTATATCTTACTCTTACTAGATATAAAACTAATTGTTTTAATTGAAATACTTTTTTAATTTCTTTCTGAGAAGTCCTTGGGTGCCAAATATTTTCGTATCACCTGGTGTACTTCAATTTCGTCTATAAAATTTTACTTTATACTTTACAAAGATGGCAAAGCATGTTAAATGCTCTGGCGTGTGTTTTAATCTATTGTGATTTGTTGCTGTTAATAACAATTAATTAAAATTTCGCATGTCTTGTGCATCCATCCAATGTAACCAAATGGTTAATCTTTTAATCCGTAAAAGGTGTCCAGAAATCTTAACAATTTTGTGACAAAGTTGCAACTAACGTTGTTGCAAGTTGTATAGTACGTTAAGAGGATAGGCTGAAAAACAACTTTCTTCTTCTTCTTTACTGGCAGCAACAACAGAAATTCATCTATCAGTAGCCGCACGCAGAAAACCATTTCAAGCGCTTCGGTCTTTTTCGCACCGTAGATAGTTCGTCATACCAAGCTTATTTAACATTTCCGTCACCTGGTCTATCCATCGGAGTTTTGGTCGCCCCCTCCTGCGCCGCCCATCGAGTTTATTGCCGAAGACTTTTCGAGCCGGAGCGTTGTCGTCCATTCGTACAACTTGTCCAAGCCAGCGCATTCGGTCTATTTGAACGCGCTTGACCACGTCGATGTCGTTGTACAGCTCATACAGCTCATGATTCATTCGACGACGGTACTCGCCGTTCACGATGATGGGTCCAAATATTATGCGGAGTATTTTTCTCTCGAAGACTCCCAGAATAGATTGATCCGCTTGTGTCATTACCCACGATTCTGCGCTGTAGAGCAAGACAGGTAGGATCAGAGTCTGGTAGAGCTGGATCTTTGTTTTTCGAGAGAGCGCTTTGTCGTTAAATCGCTTGCTTAGCGCATAGTAGCAACGGTTTGCGATCAATACTCGTCTTTTGATTTCGAGGCTGACATTATTATTTTTGTTTATGGCGGAGCCAAGGTAGACAAAATCATCTACCACTTCAAAATTATAGTTGTCAACGTTCATGCAGCGTCCCAGACGAGTGGACTCTTTGTTCGTTGAAACAAATAACTTGGGTTTGTCCTCGTTTATCACCAGACCCACTTCAGCCGACTGCTTTTCAATGCTCGAAAAAGCCGCAGTAACATCTCGCAATCCACGTCCAATAATATCGATATCATCAGCATACGCGAGCAACATGTGGCTTTTGTTAAATATGGTGCCATTCCTGTTTACTGCTGCTTTCCGCATGATCATCTCGCATCATTACAATGTTAAAGAGATCGCAGGACAGACTATCGCCTTGTCTAAAGCCTCGCTTGGTAGAAAATGGCTCTGACAGATTTTTGCCAATTTTCATTGAAGACTTCGTGTCAGTCAGTGTCATCCCGCAGAGTCGAATTAGTTTTGCGGGGATACCAAACTCAGCCATAGCATCCAACAATTTCTGTCGTATCGGACTGTCAAATGCAGCTTTGTAATCGATGAACAGATGGTAGGTATCGATCTGCATTTCTTGGGTCTTCTCCAGGATTTGTCGTAGCGTGAATATCTGGTCGGTGGTGGATTTACCAGGTCTAAAGCCACACTGATAAGGTCCAATCAGGTTCGCCAGGAGGGGCTTTAGTCTTTCACATAACACACTAGACAGGACCTTGTATGCGATGGGTAAAAGGCTAATCCCGCGATAGTTGGTACACACACTAGGATCGCCTTTCTTAAGCACGGGACATAGGACACTCAGATTCCAATAATCGGGCATGCATTCCCTGAGCCAAATCGTATATATGAGCTGGTGCATGCATGTTACCAGGTCATCGCCGCCGGCTTTAAAAAGCTCTGCCGGCAGTCCATCGGCTCCCGCAGCTTTATTATTTTTAAGCCGGGCAATTGCCGTGCTGATCTCGTTTTGGCTCGGTGGTGGACAATCTGCTCCATAGCTGAAAAACAACTAATGTTCATAAATAGGAGGCGGTGATACACACACATGGTCATGCCAAGTGTGTGGACAAAACAAAATTTTGAAAAATTATAGAATAAATCGGTAAACGGGCATTGAATTCACAATTCAAAGGTAATGAAGTAGAATAAGTTTTTAAACACTCACCTATTTATAATAGGGGCTTTACCTTAGGCTGAGGTAGTCTCAGCCGCATCCAGGGTCTTTGCAAGGAATCTCAAAATCCTACGCAATAAAAGAGTGGATATTCCCTGACTTGGGCAAGATATTATATATTTATTTTACAATCCACAAAATTTAAATTGAAAGAAAAACTCCGGATCCTTAGGCTAAAGTGCAATGACTGGTCTGATGTACTTAAGATGTTTGACGGCGTGTAATGATGTCTGGGAATGTTTTGTCGGTGGCCTCGAATCGTTGATGGTGTGTGGTGTAATGTTTTGCGGTGCCTGGGGTTGTTGTCCTTTGTACGTAGAAGCGGTCCTTAGATGACCGGCAAAAATTCGGTGATTGGAAACAGGACGATTGTTACGTTGTGGTAATTCAGGTGGCGTCGGACGTCGAGATTCCGCAGGTAAATTCGTTCGGACCTTCTGATGAAATTTGCTAAGGTCTTGAAGCAGAATCATAAGAACAACTACTAATAGGCCCTGGCCTTAAAAATTCGAGGACTCGTTGTACAGACTAAGCGTCCGTTATACAAACTCGTTGGTGTGATTGTACATGCTTATAGCCCGGTTGTATAGACTCAAAGTCCGATTGTACAGACTCAAGGTCCGATTGTACATGCTTATAGCCCGAGTGAACAGGCTTATAGCCCGATTGTACAGGGTTGTACAGCCCCATGGTCCGATTGCATAGGCCTATAGCCCAGTTGTATAGACTTGTTGTTCGTTTAACAAAGATAATTGTCTTCATACAATCACAAAGCATCAAGTAGATCAGATAGCATTCCTTGACTCAAGGTCCGATTGTACAAGCTTATAGCCTGATTGCATAGGCTCGTAGCCCGGTTGTACAGACTCAAGGTCCCATTGTACAGGCCTATAGCCCGAATGTACAGGCTAGTTGTCTATTTAACAAAGATGCTTGTCTCCGTACAATCCCAAAGGATCAAGGAGATCAGATGGCATTCCTTGACTTGGCAATAAACTTTGTCTTGAAGGAGTCACCAACGATCGTTGTGGAAAATAGTCGTCTCCTTATATTATAGGTGACATGAACCAATTGAGAATTATGAAGTAGTTGCACATTTTGCGTTTGCACTGAACACCGCAATTTACCGATGATGCTGTTGTTTGGTGGTATCGTATGCGTCATGTCAGCGTTTGCGTTGCTGATCGAAGTGGTGTTATGCTATATCGTCTTTTAGCGATCGCGTCGCAACCTGGTAAGAGATTAAGTGGGACACATTAAAGGTCTCAAGACCAAATTCGGTGCAGAACTTTTTAAGTCGATTGAGCCATGTCCGTTTGTCTGACTGGCTAGATTGCTGGTGGACAGGATAACTTTCACTGATCCTTATGTAAATTTACTTTTTTGTAAGTTTGACGAATCGAGTCTAATTTGTGTAAGGTAAACGCTTATGAAAACCTAGGTCGGGAATAAATCCACATCATGCCCCGCAAATGCGCCGGAGTCGCCCCCCATTGTCACTCCCTAAAGAGTCAAATGTATGATCGACCCCCAATGTTTGTGCAACTTCAACAAACATATCTACCCTCAACCTTTAACCCTCAAGTGGGTCCCCATCATTTTTTTTTTATTTTTTATAATTTCCCTTTGTGCCTTGTAGAGGGGTAACATGTATGACCGATCCCCAGTCATTTTTTTCTCCAAACATTTTCCCCAAAAAAACTTACACCCCATCTTCACACCTTAAGAAGGTTCCCATACAAAAATAAAATTTTTACAAATTTTGATACCAACGCTCAAATGCCCGAAAGGAGTCCGCCCCTAGATGTATGACCGAACACCAATACTTTTGCAACCCCAACAGTTTTTCAGAACATATAATTTCTTCCTTTCTAACCCCATCTTATTACTGCTGATCCTGTGATGCCTCCTACAGGGGTAAAATGTATGTCGGAGCTATACTAGTATTTCCCTCCTCACATTTTGCCCAAACATACTTACACCCGTTTTTAAGCCCCTAATGTAAAAAGTTTATAGAATATGCAACTGCCTAGATTGGCCAGTATGAGCAAAGTTAAAATAATATCCTTACCTTTACGCTATAGCCACTTTAAAGCAGATTACTTCTACTACTTCTAGGATATATCCCGATTCTGTTTAAGATCAGAAATTTATTACACTCTGAGTACCTCCCAATGGCCAATTATTACCTATTATTGTCTAATTTGGTGTGGGTGCTTAAATATAAGTAATTTACTGAAATCCTCATCAATGACCACAGAATGTGTATAAGGGGGATTACTCGGAATAGCAGGAGCACACCGCAAGCGGTCTTGGATGTGTTCCTGGGTTTTTCGCCCCTGGACTTGTACGTCAAGGCTACTGCGGCTCGAGGTGCTACAGACTGAACTGAGGAAAGCTGGCGATTGGCATCACTCGATACAGGGTCATGCAAAGATTCTTCGGCTATTGCGACCTCTTAATGATTTCTTGAATTTCTGTAATTATAACGTTGAAATCCCTGAAAGATAGGAATGGAATGACGTCGAAACTCCTTATGTTGACTCCTGCTCCCACAGTTCGAAAATGGAAAATGACACGGGAGCTGGGGATTACAGCAAAGACCAGGAGCTAGGCCCCACTTTTAGACAACTTAATGAATACAGTGTTTTTTAGGTTGAGGTAATGGTCATTCACAAAGCTGCTAAGGCTTTTATGCGATGTGGTATCGATACTAGCTCACAGATAACCATCTGTGTGTATAGCCAAGCTGCAAATAAAAGCGATCAATTCTACATAGTGTAAATCAAAGTTGGTGAGTTACTGCGGTATTCTCACTGGCCGTTGCAATATCAGGCACCTGACAGGCAAATGGAATATATACATACCGGACTACTGCCTTTTGTTAGAGGAAGAGGAGTGGTTCGAGACGATGAACCATCTTCTTAGTAGATGTCCTGCTATATTCCATAGAAGGTTAAGATACTTAGGGCTAGGTTAGACCTAGCCCTAGAGTCTCTCTTCTCAGTCGCAGTAGGCAATTTAATCCCCCATATATTATGTATATCGTAGTCACGTCGAATCTTTGTCGTTTTTCAATTATTTTATCGCTGTTGTCGTTTGTGTGACTGTCCTTGCTACTATCATGTTCTACTTCATCAGATGATGAAAAATTCTCAGCACTAAAAATTTTTGTTAACTATTACTTTCGTTATTCAAATATCAAAACAACCGAATGTTGTCGAAAGTCGACTACGACATATGTAATAAGGGGGAATATGTTTCCATGGCTAACTGGGCCTAGATGATGATATGTTTAGTATGAGACCAGAAATGGAAACTGATTAACAATCGAACAAATAAATAACCAAGACCATATATTTTTGCATTACCTCTTTAATTAAATTTTAATAGTACACATACAAATACATAGCGGGTAAGCGGTTATCATACGAACAACATTTAACAATAGCTTTATTAACGGAGAAAGATTAGTTGGAGCTTTAAAACTATGATGCGAGTAATTAACACAGTTAAAGCAAAGCAAGCAAACAAAAATTCGAATTTATACGTGGCATTTGGGATATCATCTCCTATCTAGCAGTTATAGTTGAACCACTTTTAGCCATTACAAAAAAGATACATCACAAAATATCAAATACATCATTAAAACTCCTTGTAAATGTTGTGTCAAAATCAAACTATTAATCCAATAAAGTGTTGACGTGTAAATGTTAGCTGTATGTGTGAGTGTGTGTTTTTTATGGAACTAAATGTCTAACCGTAACACTTTACATGTACAGCTATTAATATGGTGTTGATAGCCTCCATCCTGTCTAGAAAAATTGCCACTTATTACAAAAAAAACAGCAATAAAAATCACTTGTAACACTTCTAAATAACAGATCTGCATAAATTTGCTATACTATTTGACCACAACAGCCCATGAAAACCATAAATTAATGCTGCCTCGTTCCCCAAGCGACAGCCTATGGATTCCAATAGATATGACTAAACTGAAAGTGCAAACACCTGGTCAAAGTCTTCATGGACATCATTATATGTACTATGCATATTTTAGTGTACATGCAACCGAAAAATATTTGATAAATTTATGATAATTTCAACAGCAAACATTGTTAGTTTGATTTTATTTTTTCTATAGAAATCTCACGCTCTAGTACGTGTGTGTGCCTCTCGCTCTTTCTTTCTCTTTTTTTAGATTTGTCTAGTAATTAAGCCTTTAACCCTGAATTGACAGTTATTTAGTGAAGAATTTGAAAAATGTTTTAGCTCCAAAACTAAAAATTTAACAAAAAAAATGTCTCTCAACAAAATATCTGTGCAAAGACAATTTCGTAATTAAATATTGCAATTAGAGACACCTCAGTTTGAAAATGTGATCAGAATATAAACTAAATAAACTTTAACAGCCAGACAAGCGGACAATTGCAACAATATGATCATTGTGAAATGCATTGAGAGACACTACGCAGCGTATGCTATTGAGAAGGTTAAGGCGACTGTGATATGCTGTACAAATTGTAAAGCATGACATGACAACTTTTAATTTCGATGGTATGATAACTTAATAAGATAATAGATTGATGAGTGAGTAAGGCGATCAGTTGACAATTTGATAATGTGATAATAAGAAAAATATTTATCTGATAGCGTGGACACTACATACTTGTCTTCCCTACAAGTTGCATATAGAATAGAAAATGTATCTATTACATTTATGTAAAAATTTATTTTATAAAGCAACGAGTAAAAAATCAACAGATCTATTGCCCAGAGGAGGCTGTACTATGCCTGATTATGACTCTCAGAAAGATGTTCACCAGCCCATTTGTTACCTTTTTGGCTTAGTAGAGGATTGAATGCGAAAAACAGACTATATAACTGCTTTATCGCTGTGGCTCGAATACAGCAGATCCCGACGGACGTACATGGTTGCCCAGTGCAGAAAAGATTTGAGACTGACCTGGGGAATTCTAACTGGCCATTGCAAATCAGACACCGGACAGGCAAATGGGATAGATCCATACCGGACTACTGTTGTGTGAGTGATTACGGGAAGGAGTCATTAAAGTTATCATGGGGGTGTCATAGGCCGTGTAATCGGTGCTCTCTGGTTTACAAAGTAAGCGACGATGTTAGTAGGTGCCATTTCAGGAGCAACTACGTAATAAGCGGAGTTTAAGCGAGCTTGATAAAACGCTTGTGGTAATGTCAGCTGGTGTCATTTCAATCAGAGTTATAATAAGTGGACAAACAATATTATTTACATTACACACGCATGAAATTCTAAGTACTAAGATGGCTTGGGACCGGCCGTGGCATAGTGGTTAGAACACGCGACTACCATGCGGGAGATCGCAGGTTCAAACCTGGCTCCAGTCATCTTAAAAAGAAAAAAATAAATAAAATTTTCTTTTATTTTCGGCTCCCCTCGAATGTTGTTTGACAGCAACTTCGCAGTATTAAGCGTCGATTCAATCGTCGTGTCTAGTAAGAGCTTCTCAACAACAACGCGAGAAGCTATCCCATACCTCATTCATGGGGTGCAAAGGGAAATTAAGTTTAAGTTAGTTAAGATGGCTTGCTTACAATATCATACTGAAGTCATAGATAACTAAATAGGTACTTTGTTTCATTTACCGCTTGGACGTTTCATGTGATGCCTTCCATGGCTTACTGAACCAAGATGATAATTGGGGATTTCCATGATGTTCTATTATTTTTTTTATGTCCCTCTTCTTCTTTCTCTTTCCTTTCCTTTCTACTTTGTTTTAACGGACAATCACAATGGATCCGCAGTCAGTCGGTGTGTAGTGTAATATAGGTTATACCAGAGTATATGTGTCCACAACCTAAACCGAATTTCAGGTGAAGTAACTAATAAATACCCTCCCCTCATGTCCTTCTCCCAAAATTCTAGTGGGTAGTGGTCATGGCATAGTGGTTAGAACACGCGACTACCATGCGGGAGATCGCAGGTTCAAACCTGGCTCCAGTCATCTTAAAAAATTGTTTCTTTCATTGTCGGCTCCCCTCCAATGTTGTTGGCAGCAACTTCGCAGTATTAAGTGTCGTCAATCGACGTGTCAAGTAAGAGCTTTTTAAACAGTGACGTTCGCATTCGTCGATAAACAAGTAGGTGCCGTTAGTTGTAAATCTAAAAATAGAAAGCGTGTTAATTCACAACAACGCGAGAAGCTATCCCACACCTCATTCATGGGGTGCAAAGGGAAATTAAGTTTTTTTTTTAATATTTCATTCTGAACTAATAGAATTAAACGATTTTTAAGTAAAATTAAACGTACTTTTGACTTTTCTGCCTATGAAGCATAAACAGTTGGAGATTTACACAATTTACAGTTGGAGAAATTGCAGATGTCATCCGCATCGCAAAGTCATGAAAAAATCTGGGCCCTGACGGAATATCCATGTTGATGCTGAATCAGTTGGACATACCGGTAGTTGGGTACTTTACCTATGTCCGCAACTTTTCCCTGACTACTCTAATTATACTCGAAGCCTGGAAAATGGCCAGAGTGGTTCCGCTGCTAAGACCTAGTAAAGATGCGAGTAGGGGAGAATCATACAAACCTATTTCTCTTCTCTCGCCAGTAGCAAAGACACTTGAGAAATAAATCTTCCCGAGCCTGGCAGGACATTTTCCAATTGCGGATCATCAGCATGGATTTCGTAAGCAAAACAATACTACTACTGCACACGCCATTACCTCACACACGCGATTAACACACACATAAGTCGTCGTCTCAACCAGAACAAGCCCAGTGAGAGGACGGCTTTCGATTCTGTCAACCACATAACGCTTTTCGAGGACATCGCCAACACATCCCTCCCTAGCCAGTTGAAACATTGGAACGTCAATTACCTGTGTGGACTTCAGAAACAAGAAGTCTAAGGCCCTTTGAGTTAAACAGGGAGGTTCCCAAGGTGAGGTGATATCTCCGGAACTGTTTAACCTCTAACTTTCTGCAATTCCACCACCACCCGACGGCGTTGATATCGTATCCTATGCCGCTGATTGTACGACGTCGGGCTCCTCAATTGATGACATATGTGGAAGCCTTCTTAGCTAAAATTGCCAATTTCTTCGCTGCGAGAAAGATGGAGGTTTCCGCCAACAAATCATCGGCCACACTTTTCACTGAATGGACAGCGAAGTGGAAGAGCAGCTCAACGTGATAGTCGATAGCATGACAATACCGACAACCAATTGCCTCAAGGTCCTTGGTGTCACATTTGACAGCCCTCTCAGATTTAACGCGCACGCCACAGGAACAAGGTCCTAAAGTCGCAAGCCGGCAGCACTTGGGGAACCGCCATAGAAACCTTGTTGACCTCTTACAAAGCGATAGGTCGTTGTGTTGTAAACTATGCAGTTACAATGTGGTCACTGAATGTAAGCGAGACACAATGGAAGATTCGCCCTGAGAACTGCGACAGGGTGCCTTCTCATGTCTTTTGTGGACCACATACATGAGAAGACAAAGGTCATACCCGTGTGCCGACATAATTTTCTTCTGCCCAAACAGCATGGCTGTACCGGTCCAGCCACCCCAACCACCACCTTGTGGATAGGCCCCACGTTCCCCAGGCAGATCAGGAAAGACCTTCATGTTCTAGAGCGCGAGGTCCAACGTTACTAGAGAGAACCTTTAGATTAAAGAAAATTTCAGGCAGGCTTAGCGGACATACACTCGAACGCAGTCGTCGAAGCCGTAAACAACTATAGAGAGAATGTCTTGCTCGGGAAACACCCTCCATTAGTGGCTTCGGAGGGAGTAGAATTACCGCGGCAGACAAGAGTTGTTTTGGCCTAACTAAGATCTGGCTGGTGTAGCTGCCTCAATTCGTATTGGGCAAGAATTGATGGCAATACGTCAAAAACCTGTCCCGCTTGCAACCAGGGACCACACGATACACTACACCTGTTCTTCTGCCATGCCAAACCAGCCTAAAACGTGACAAATTCTCCTATACGATACTTACAAACTTCAAAACGAAATTAAATTATTATGGCATGTAACTTGACAAAACGAGTGACGCAGAACTTCTTCTTTTTGGGGCTACTTCCACGTGCAGTTCTCAGAATTGAGTCCCAAAATCATGTGTTGCACTGTGTAAGTTAATATTTCTTTTAGTTATCGTGCGCACCAGCCAGACAGACAGACATGGCTCAAACGGTTCAAAAATTCATGCATCGAATTTGGTTCAAACAAACCTAGGGTCTAAAGCAGCTATGCCCACCGCTTGAGCTCGCGAGCGAAAACAGCTTCTTGTGCTTTTACTTGTACACATAAAGAGCTTTGCGTTTTTACACATACACATACAAATCAGAAAGCGAATTACAGTATTGGTTAAAATGTTTAATGATGTTTCGGAAAATAATTTTTTGTTTACGCAAAACAGCGTTGGCGAGTAAATCGCATACATTGACGTTGGGCATAGCTGGTCTAAAGTGACTCCTTCTGTGTGGGTCGTAGCAAATGATATATACCCTCCTACCCGTAGGGTGAGGGTATAATTAAAATGATAATAACAAATTTAGTAAATGTTTTTAATTTTTATTTTATTTTTCAAATTGGTTTTACTATTTCTTCAGATCTCTTACATGTTGACCTAAAGTTTGTATCGTATATAAATATAATGATTCTATGAACAGACATTAAAATTCCCTTAGTATTAAATAAATTCTCTTCCCCTTAAAGTAATAGTATTGACCAAAATTCGCCTGTACATTATTGCACCACTATAATGTTGTAATGGATAATATTGAGCGTACATTGTCGTTGTTGATTTTTTTTTCCTCTTTTACTTCTACAGACATTAGTCACCAACACATTTGGTTGTCTAGCTGGCTGGTGGCTTGGAACCTTTATATAGATGTTGCCAAGTCGGTGTACAATGTAATAGCCACAGCCATGTCCACCGACCCTGCTACTGTTCAGTTCATTTCAGTTTCAATTTCAATTTCAGCCTTCTCTCACTATTGTTGCCATGTTGGCTACGTTTAATCGCCGTTACCACCTAGTAGCAACAGCAGCAACACTCGTCGTAGCACCTTTGCAACAGTTTGTGACCAACAAATCCAACATCGAATCAAATCATATCAAATCGATCTAACGGCTGACCATCATTAAAAAAACAGTTTGCCTTTACAACGCCCCAAATTATACATAGATGGCTCCGTAGACGGATATTTATGGTAAACTGGACCACTTGTTTGAATTGTTGCAATTGCCAAAATTGTACGATTCTGTGATTTGATTTGTTTGAAAAAAATTGCTACACTGCTGAGCGTACAAATCAAATTTAACTATTGGCGATCGAGTGAGGTAATATTTAATGAGTTCACATGAAATTGTGATCATACACACGCAGACACACACACACTTCATGATGATCACGATCGTAATGATGCTGGGCATATAGTTATGTATAGGAGGGAAAGGAATATGAGTTGCGTGGACGTGTGGACGTGCGGTAATGTTGCAAATATATTGGCCATAAATGAAGTGCAGCAACGTATCTCCCTAGAGATACGATAGAGTGTTATTAGACAAAACGAAATAAAAAAAACAAAAAACAACGGCAAGGAAGTTCCTACTATATGTCAAAAATGGTATCTCTGACAATGCTAAAGAATTTTTAAGTACAATTAACAAATGCACGTGGCATTGGCGAAAATGTGCATTAGCTAAATTAATTGATTGATTCATTGTTGGCGTTCGTAGAAATATTTCATTAAAAACAGGGGCAAATATTTGTTAAATCATATGATCTAAAGTCAACTTGGTGTTTTATAAGTATACCTATATAGATATAGTAATACAGATTATGTAAAACATAGAAATGACATTATTTAACATTGCAATTCACGACATATTTTTAGAATATCTATAGAAATCTACTTCAGTCTAACGTTACCAGGCATATAACTATATTATTCACTTTATTAGTTGATGATGGACAAAAAAAGGCACTGTCATTTATTACAAAGGATCCCATAGAGTGGGAGGTCGATGCCGTTTATATTTCAATAATAACTAACAAAACGTAGTTTTCCTTTAAACCCCATTTATGAGGTTCGGGGAAGCTTCTTGAATTATAGTAAATTAATACAGTTTCAATTTTTTGACACACACAACGGCACTTACTTCCTTATAGATGAATGTGAACGTCAGCTGCTTGAGAAGGTTTCAATTGACTTTTACTGCGAAGTTGCTGTCGACAACTTCGGGATGCCACTGATGTACTAATTGTATATGACTGAAATAGGAATTTGGCCGACTTGATATTTCTTGATATTTTTGTTATGAATAGCGGCAGATAGTGATCGACGAACCCTGATGGTTGGGTTAGCCTCCCGCCTTCAAGTTCTATACTGACTATGAAAACACGAAAAAGAAAAAGTACCAAACGGAACCACCAAATGTTTTTAACCTCCAAAAAAGTTTAAAGAGCCATGATTGAAGGATATGTCCCAGCAATGTCTGGACTCTCTATAGATAAGTTGTTAATAACCGACTGTCGGATTTTCTCAAAATGATGGCTATGAAAACACGAAAAAGAAAAAGCAACAAACGGAATCCCCCAAATGTTGACGACCGCCGCAAATGTTATAAGGACCATGATTTAAGGATATGTTACTGGAACGGACCCGGATAACGTTCTGAAGATATGGAGAGATCACTTTAGAAATTTACTGGATACTGACACCACTCCAGAAGACCCCGCTCCAATCCATGACGATGGTATTAACTGTCCACCTCCGAGCCAGAGCGAGATACGTATGGCCATCTCCCGCCCGGGGATTGGAGTCTCAGTCTGTTATGTCCCATATACAAGAAAGAAGATCGTAGTGAATGAAATACTACCGTGGAATAAGCCTATTACCAATTGCGTACAAGGTCCTTTCAAGCATGTTGTGTGAACGTCTAAAGCCATTTGTAGAAAAACTAATTGGACCATATCAGTGCGGCTTTAGACCTGGCAAATCTACGACGGATCAAATATTCACCTTACGACAAATCCTGGAAAAAACCCATAAAAAGCAGATCGACACCTACCACCTCTTTGTCGACTACAAAGCTGCCTTCGACTCTCCGATAAGGAATAGGCTTTATGAGGCCATGTCTGAGTTTGGTATTCCTGCAAAGCTGATTCGACTTTGCAAATGTACCTTAGACAACACCAAATCCTCGGTTAAGATTGGTAAGGATCAGTCTGAACCATTCAACACGGAAAGAGGTCTCAGGCAGGGCGATAGCCTGTCCTGTACACTATTTAATATAGTTATGGAGAAAATGATGAGAAAGGCTGGTGTCAACATGTCTGGCCCCATATTCCACAAGAGCCACATGCCACTAGCCTATGCCGATGATGTAAATTGTAATTGGCCACTTAAGTAAGTAAGTACTGGAACATCAGGACTTTCTATTGAGAAGTTGCCACTAACAGACTGGCTTGTATCCCCAAAAATTACAAGCCAGACATCACCGCCATCCGGGAAATGAGATGAACAGGACTGGGATGTTTGCGACGTAAAAATTGCGACATCTAATATGCGGAAAAACAGGAATATGGATGCGGATTTGTAATTGGCCAGACAGACTCGGACATCTTGTCCCGCATTTCAATCCTGTTAGTGATCACAATCCGTAATCCGCATCAAGGAGAAATATTTTTACATTACGCTGATTTGTGTTAATGTCCCCATCGGTAGATAGAGATGATGAGTTCAAAGATGCATTCTACGAGCGCCAAGAGGAAACAAACAAACCGCTTTCCTGACCACGACATTAAAAATGTTCTGGGAGACTTTAACGCAAAAATAAGAAGGAAAGATGTTCTTGGTCCATCGATCGGTAAATTCAGCCTGCATACCGACACGTCAGACAACGGGTTTAGGCTGGTTAGCTTCGCAGCGGTAAGGAACATGGTAGTGAGTGGAACCAGATTCCAGCATAAAGTTTCCTCAAGGCAACTTGGCTATCCCCCGATCAAAACACCAACAATCAAATTGACCATGTGGTAAATGATAGCAGGCATCCATCCAGTATCATGGACGTGTGTGTGATCCGTGGTGCTAATATTGGCTCGGATCATTACCTGTTTGCAGCCAAGGTGCGCACAAGATTGAGCAGACCGAAAAACGCACGTAACCAAACACCAAGAAAGCTAGACATCAAATCCCAGAGATAGCCACTGCCTTCTCCAACCAGCTCTCCTAACTACTACGATCTCTGCTTCTGACGTTTTCGATACACAGCGGCAGCATATGGCGCATTCCAAGGCAACCGCCGCTACAACCATGCTTGGATATGAAAACAGACGCTCAGACGGATCCTGGAACAATGTAGAACCTAAAATATCGTCTAAGGAACAGGATGTTGCTTACACTGCAACGCTACAGCCAATTGTAACCCGGGCTGTTAGGGAACGGCACAAGGAGATAGTAAAACTGATGAGGCAGCTATTTTCACAAATAAAACGTCAGATCAAGGAACGGGAGAACGAACATATAGAGCAACAGAGGTAAAGCACGATAATATTACAAGAAAGTAAAACCTAAGGACTGGGATGGAAATCTAGTTATAGATACGCAAAGTGTCCTGCGTATATGAAGAGGATACTTTCACCAATTGCTAAGCGATGGAGAGCATGCCTCTAGTGTCATGGACGTGCTCGTGATCCGTACTGCTAACATTGGTTCGGATCATTACCAGGTTACAGCTAAGGTACGCACAAGAGCGAAAAACGCATGTAACCAAACACAAAGAAAGATGGACGTCACGAAGCTGCAAATCCAAGAGTTAGCCACTGCCTACTTCTATCAGCTCTCTACTACCACACAACGACTGTACTTTTGACTTTTGCGATACACAGTGGCTTCACAAAGCGTATACCATGGCAACCCCCGCAAGGACCATGCTTGAATATGAAAAACGAAGCTCAAATGAATACTGGTACGATGAAGAATGTTGCACAGAGTCTGAGGAACAGGATCCAGCTTACATTGCAACGCTACAGCCAAGTGTCACCCAAGCTGCTAAGCAACGGATCAAGGAGACAGTAAAACAGAGGAGGTAGCTATTTAAGCGGAAAAAACGTCAGATTACGGAACAGGATAACTTAGATTTAGAGAGGTGTAGAGATAGAGATGAAGCTCGAAAATTTTACCAGAAAGTATAAGTCAACAGTTATGGTACTGGGCTCCCTTCCTGTCAGGACATGACAGGAAGTCTGGTTACAGATACGCAAAGTGTGCTGCATATATGAAGAGGATACTTCCACCAATACTAATCGGTGGAGGGCATGCCTTTAGTGTCATGGACGTGCGCGTGATCCGTACTGCTGTCATTACCTGGTTGCAGCTAAGGTACGCACAAGAGCGAAAAACGCATGTAAACGATCACAAAGAAGGAACGGAGGAACTAGGATTTAGAGAGGTAAATGAAAAAGAGATGAAGCCCGAAAAATTTACCAGAAAGTAAATCCAAAAGGCTGTAAGGACATGAATGGAGATCCTGATACAAATACGGAAAGTGTTTTGTATACATGAAGAGAACACTTCCAGCCATTGCTGCTTCTAGAAGGCAACGCATGTGAAGTTATCTCGCCAATTGTCAACGACGGCTTTGATTGCCCATCACCAAGCCAAACCGACTGATAACGAGCATGCACCAGTTCCTACGCATGGTTTGGTTTAACGAGTGCATGCCCGATGATTGGAGTTTAAGCGTATAATGTCTTGTGCTGAAAAAAGGGTGATCCAAGTGAGTGCTCCAACTAAAGCGGGATCAGACTATTACCCATCGCATATAAGGTCCTGTCGAATGTGCTGTACTGTACTTCTGACACCATGTACTGTTTCGGTAAGACTACAGAATTTGTGTTATGTGCAAGACTAAAGCCAGTTTTATCCTGACTGATCAGATCTTATCAGTGTGACTTTAAATCTGGTAAATCAAAAGCTGACCAGATATCCACACTTCGTCAAATGTTAAAGACTAAAGCCAGTGTTATCCCACCTGTTTGGACCTTATCAGTGTGGCTTTAGACCTGATAAATCAACAACTTATCATATATTCACACTTTGGCAAATCCAGAAAAATACCCAAGAGAATCAATTGGACACGTTCCATCTTTTCGTTGACTATAAAGCTCAAGGGTCCTTGTTGTCAACAAGGCGACCGAATATCGTGTGACCTGTTCAACGTAGTGATGGAGATGATAATTAGGAAAGCTGCAGTAAACACGAGTGGCACGATATTCAACAAAAGCCACACGCTACCTGCGTACGCTGATGGAGTGACTGCAGCCTTCTCACGTATACAGAAGAAATAAGTAAAAATGGGTCTAACGGTGAATAACGGCAAAACGAAGATACTAATTTCAACGAACAAAGAATCTACTCGTTTGGGACGCTGCGTGAACGTTGATAACCAGAATTTCGACGTAGTAGATGATTTTATTTACCTAGACTTCATTAACAATAAAACAAATAGCGACAGCCTCGAATTTCGGAGAAAAATCATGCTTGGAAATATATGCTTCTACGTACTAAGCTAGCGATTTAGTGACAGACCACTCTCTAGACAAACAAAAGCCAGCGATAGCAGATACTAGAATCTGTATTGATGTATGGTTCAAAATCCTAGGGTATGACACAACCGTATGAATCGGTTCTGTCAGTATGCGAGAGGAAACTACAACTTAAATTAGATGGGACTATTATCGTTAAGGAAGAGTATCGACGTCGTTTGAATCTTGAGCTATACAAACTGTAAACCGACATTGACGTGGTCAGACGCATTTAGGTATAGCAGTAGCACTGGCTAGGTCATATTGAACACATGGATGAATATACTCCAACTCGAAAAGTTTTCTACAAATGAACTCGGTGGACGGCGCAGAAAAGGGTGAAAACACCATTGAGAACCTTGCAGAACTTAGTGTGACCAACTGAAGAAGAAGCATAGAAGATCGAAGGGAATATAATACTTTTCTACGTGCGGCATATAATTACAATATACGATAGCAAAGAAATGGCGGCTAAGTAAGTAAGTAAGAAACTAAAATTAAATTTTGTGTCAGCTACAGAAATCATCCATTAATTCCATAAAATACAATTTAAATAATTACCATATCCTATTTTTTATCACAATATTATTAATATAAATAGCTATCACAAAATCAGTTACAAAACTTGTCCATCCCCATATGTGAACTTCCTCAAGAAAAGTAGCCAGTTTTGTCACCCCGATGACCAAATTGGTCATTATTTTTATTAATGATTTTATCAATCACAAAACTAAAACTAAACATTTCAACGTCATTCGCATGCTGTATAGAATTTAATCTGTCCACACCGGCCAGTCCAATGAAGCAATCATTGGTCAACACAGCTTTGCTGTGTTCTCTTTACCCCTTTGTCGTTATCGTAAAGATTCGTTGTTCGCTGTAATTTAATTACCCGTCGAATAGCATCTAATGGTATTTTATACTGGCAGATGGATAAAATATGAGCACCGAACATCCTTTCAAGGTAAACGGCTTAGCTTGTAAATGACCAACCAAAGCACAAAAAACTACGGTAAAATTATACGAAATTATTGGGAAAACATTTAAAGCTTCGTCCATAAATCATTGGCGGAAAAAAGTGTGTAGAAACTAGTTTTTTCGCTTAAGTTATAAAACGTATCTGCTGGCGCTTCAAACGTGACTTACATTTCAAGACAAGAGGCTTGGTGACATGGTAAAATGTGTGGTGTAATAATTGCATACTTTAGGGGGAACATTGGACGTATTTTTCTTTTACCAAAAAGTATTATATGCTTAGGATGTTTGTTAATTTATTTTGTTTGTAATATTTGAAATAAAACTGTTGTGAGTTCTGGGGCATAATATCGGTGAAGTGTTTTGTATAACAGTTAAAATACTCGTATATAATGAATAACATTAAGGCGCTCACATTAGATCATAAATCAATGTTATACATCTAAATAACGTTTAGGGTGTTCCTTATATCGAAATAGGGATGGCCTTAAAATGAACTTTACTGCCGTTATTATAAATTTAGTTAAGGGAATTTTTGAAATAGATAGTTTGATACAAAATTGTTTTCGGTGGTTTGAAATTTGAAATTTTTGGTAAAAAGTTGAATCAAAGAATATAAAAATCATGAGTAAAAATACATTTGGGATAGTTCATGTCTTCGGAGGAGAATATTCCGGGCAATATTTCCTCAGAATATTTTAACCTTTAGCATCCACCCATATAGGACATTTTAGGCCCAATTTTGAAAAAAAGCTTAAAATACCTCTTTGGAGGCTGTTTGAGGGTTATTCCCCGTAAAATTTCACAAAGAGTCACCAAAGATAAATAACCTCTTTGATTCAAAGGTTATAAAATAAAATCAAAATTAAATGTAAGTGAAATCTTAAGAATTCTGTATTTGAGCCAAGAGTTCAACACACTATTTCGGGAGTCGACCAAACTAATATCAAACGGTAGCATTTGACCTCAGAAAATTGTCCATTACGTCACAATTTTGTTTACAGTGGTTTAAAATTTGATATGTTTGGTCAAAAGTCGAATCAAAGAATTTGTAAATCATATGTAAAGCTAGATGGTTAAAATGTTCTGAGGAAATATTCCCCGGAAAATTTTAATAAAGGTCTCCGAAAAAATTAACTATTCCAAATGTACTTTTACACATGATTTTTCATATTCTTTGATTCGACTTTTTATCAAATTTCAAACTACTATAAAAAATTTGTGACGTAGTGGAACAAAGTGGAGTTTAAGGTTTTGTTACTGATATTGGTTTTGTTATTGATATTGGTTTGTTTCACCCCCGAAAAAGTGTGTTGCACTGTGTAATCTTTTAACTTGAATTTCCTGACTTGAATTTCCTGACAAAAAATATTATGCATACATGGCAACACAGCCGCCAATGGTAACGCGTGCTATAAGGAAATGATATTAGAAAAAGAGGAGAGAAGTGAAACGCCTATTCAAATACAAAAGGCATCTATTGAGGAGAAGTTTTTGAGCGTTGATATCGAGAAGTATAGGAATAGAGGTGAAATCCTAAAATTATATCAAAACGTGAAATGTAAGTGTTATGGGTCCTGTCAATAAGAAAGGCGATACAAGTGTATGCAGCTACTTTCGCAACATCAGCTTTTTACCCATCGCATAGAAGGCGCTGTCGAGTGAATGATTATAGACCATCTCAACATGATAGAATTTTATAAGGGTGAATTAAGGCCAAGTATATTCACGACCGCCCACTACATAGGGTCGCTCGATAAAGGAAAAAATTTATAGCATTCACCACAGTTTGTCCGAAGACATTTTGAGAACAACAATTTTTTTTGGTCTGTGCACCCTTTGACCCACCATTAGATTGGTCATTTAAAGTCGGATCAAAACGAGGTGCATATCCTTATTCTTGAATACTGTCCAGGATTCCGAAACATAAATCAAACGAGGTAGGGCTCTGTCTGATGACGGAGCCTAGGAAGATAAACTCATCTTCCATTTCGAAATTATAGCTGTCAACGTTCCAAACGAGTAGATTCTTGTTCGTTGATACAAATAACTTCGTTTTGTCTTCAATCGCCGTTAGATTCATATTTGTTGATTCCTTCTGCATACCTGAGAAGGTTGCGGTCACATCCCGTAGTTTTCCTCCGATCATGTCTACGTCATCAGCGTACGCAAAAAGCATGTGGCTTTTGTTGAATATTGTGCCACTCGTGTTGACTGCAGCTTTCCTCATTACCATATTCCTTAACAATGTTGAAAAGACCACACGAAAGGCCGTCGTCTTGTTCTGGGACTCGTCTGGTATAGTATGTTTCCGTAAGGACCAATCTTCACTGAAGACTTCGTGCCAGTCGGCATCATTCCGCAAAGGCGTATCAACTTAGCTAGAATACTAAGCTCATGCTAATCGTCATGGCTTGGAAAAAGGCGTATTTATAGTCAACGTAAATATAGTAGGTGTCGATCTAATTCTCTTGTGTCTGTTCCAGAATTTGCCGAAGTGTGAGTATCTGGTCAGTTGTTGATTTACCAGGTTTAAAGCCACAGCGATAAGGCCCGATCAGGTTGGATCCCTCTAGAACTGGGCACTAGTTCGTAGGTGGTGAAAGCTCAACATACTAGGTTACCATATTGATATTGGTCTTCTTACCTCGGTTTGGCTTGATGGTGGAAAATCTAAACCGTCGTCGATAATTGGCGTACTACTTTTCCATGCTGCTGCCACTGTGTGTTGCGAACGTCAGAAGTAGAGGTGTTATGTCTTAGTAGGCAGTTTTTATCTCTGGGGTTTGCAGCTTCGCGATGTAAATCTTTCTTTGGGTTTGGTTACGTGCGTTTTTCGCCCTGCTCAATCTTGTATGCACCTTGGCTGCAACCAGGTAATGATACGAGTGAGTGTTTGCACCACGGATAACGCGCACTTTCATGACACTAAAGGCATGCTCTCCAACGATAACAGATTTCCATCCTTGCCCTTACATGGGAGGGGAGGGGCGCCTATTACTGTAACCTTCTGCTTTTACTTTCTGGTAAAATTTTCAGGATTCACCTCTATTTCTGTTATTCTCCGTATCCTTGTTCTCCCGTTCCTTGTTTGAAGTTTTTTTTCATTAAATAGTTGCCTTGCCAGTTTTACTGTCTCTTTGTGCCGTTCCCTAACATCTTGGATTACAATTGGCTGTAGCGTTGCAATGTAAATACCATCCTGTTACTCAGACGCTATGCGACAATCTTCATCGGAACAGGATTCGTCTAAGCGCCGTTTTTCATATCCTAGCACGGTTGTTGCGGCGATTGCCATGGAATGTGCTTTATGCTGCCACTGTGTATCGGGAACGCGGAGCTCCGTCGGGGCATGTGAAAAAATCGGTGAGATATAGAAATATTTCGACTTAGAAGCGAATTGTGGCTATTCGTTCACTAACAACATTGAACAAGGAGATAAGATGTCTAAGTCTCTGGCCAATATCAAATTCACATTCAAATTCGTGCTATAATAGATGTTGCATGTTCTATGTCGCGAGTATCCATGTCCTTTCCATCTTGTCTCCTGGAAGGCGGTGATGTCAGACTTATATTTTTTTGAGTAAATCCGCCATTTGGATAGTGGAACCTTCTATATAGAGAGTCCGGACGTTCCATTTGCATATCCTTGAATCATGGTCCTTATTACGTTTTCCGGGGTCGTCAACATTTGGGGTGGTTCCGTTTGTTACTTTTTCTTTTTCGTGTTTTATAGGACTTGCAGGAGGATGACTAGTCAAACCAATAAGAGATAAAAATATTACGAAACAACATTGACCCAGTGCCACCCCGCTGAGGTTGTGAATCGTCTTGAGATACATGTTTCACTTATGCCAACTTTCGCGCCAGCATCTGGTGCTTAAGGTAATCTAATAAAATCAATTTCCATTAAAAACAATTTAAAGCGTTCGAAATTTAAACCAATGATATGTTTTTTCTCTAATCCTCATTCGACCTTAAAATGCATTAGAAATCAATATAATCCATCTGGTATATAAATACATTGTATCGTTATTAAAATTATGCAAATATATAAATAAATATCTTTGCTTTGTATGAGTACACAAGGTTCCCTATGATCCTGAGGGGTTGTCTAATATTCTAACATTGTTAAAAATAAATAAATGCTATGGCTGAACAACTTTCAGTTGGTGACGTCCTGCTGTGTCGTCACCACAAAATGTATAAATAAACTTTGCGCTGTCACAGGGTAGAGGATATTTTATATCGGGCTCTATACTTAACGTTCAACGAAAGCTGATTGGATACAACTAGAACATTCAAAGGAAATTTGTTATGCAAATGAATGTATTAGTATAGAAAAGCAAATTATAATTGAAATTGAGGTAGGCCAAAGGTTATTTATAAATGTCAATTATTGATTTAAAAATTTTTCTTTATATTGGTAACAGTATACGAGGAAATGGGCTATTAAAACGCTATTAGCATCAATGGGAAATTCTTTAAAATTTGCCCTTGGAAATATTCTCAATTAATTTTGATTTCAGGAAAATTATTATACATATTTGTTAGAGTATTCGAGGAAGTGAAGTAATCAACTGCTATTACTAACAACTAGCAATTCGTTATAAACACACTATTGAAATTTTTTCAAACATGTAATATAATTGTTAGGAACATTTTAAATTCTTAAAATTTTGTAATTTTTATTAAGTTTAAATGTTGAAAATCGCATGTATATCAACTTTGTTTATTTTCTATTTTCTGTAACCCGAAACGTTTATTTCATCATGATTCATAATACAAGAATTTCTTTGCTCACGCTTAATACAGCAGCAGCAGCAGCAGTAAAACTGATATCATTTGGCTTGTGTAGCTATTTGTATGGGAAATGTTTAATGGATAGCTCTGGCATTGTATTGGGTCCACAATCATCTGTTGTACTCAAAACCAAAAATAATCGTAGAATATTTTCATCTTTACTGAAAGAACAAAAAAAAAAAAGATGTATAAAAACAACTATAACTTTCTTTTATATAAATATCAATGTGTTGCCATTTTATCATATTGCGAAATATAGCATAAAAGTAATAAAAGAACAAAACCAAATAATAACAATAAGACGTTTCCGTTCTATTCAGAACGAGGTAAATATATGAAAAAGATATAAATACATATTTTCATGTCAAACGTACACAAAACAGCGACTTAACTAACATGATGACATTAGAACGCTATTCACTAAAGTTTAATAACCTTAATGAAGTGTTTTAAACAATTCAATAGCCCAATACGAGTCAGAGTATGAACAAAGAGAATAATGACCCCAAATGTTGACGACCCCTGCAAATGTTATAAGGACCTTTATTTAAGGATATGCACCTGGAGTCTCCCAACTCTATACAGAGATGGTACCTCTAACCAATAGGTACCATAATGTCCTTATAGCCGTCCTCATAGCCGCCATACAGGAAGTAGACGAAATAGCGATGCACACGACAAAAGAACTGTGCAGAAAGGGACGAATTCGGAAACATAGTCGGCAAAAGACTTCGACATTTGGTCCTGCGAAACTAAGATAGGGCGCAGCTTTCCTTATTTAAACAGTTTTTAAAAAAACACTCAAAAAAGAAAAAAAAGACGCCCGAATGTTAACGACCCCTTCAAACGTTATAAGGGCCTTCATTTAAGGAAAGAAAGACCGAACTCTCCAGAAAGACCGAACTCTCTACAGAGATGGTACCTCTACCCGATTGGCGGATATCCTCGACAAATACAAGGCTGACGTCCTGCGACGCAGGAAATTCGATGGGCAGTACAGAGATCTACACGACAAAGAACTGTGTAGAAAGACATGCATTTGTATGCGGATTTGTAGTCTGCAAGAAACAAACGATCGACATCTGGTCTCGCAGTTTAAACCTGTTAGTGACCGATTAGCCACTATCCGCATCAAGGCCACTATTCGGCATCTTGTCTCGCGAAACAAAGATTGGGCGCGGTCTCAATAAGCCGCCCTCCTTTAATAAAATAAAAAAAAACTTAATTTCCCTTTGCACCCCATGAATGAGGTATGGGATAGCTACTCGCGTTGTTGTGAATTAACACGCTTTCTATTTTTAGATTCACAACTAACGGCACCTACTTGTTTATCGACGAATGCGAACGTCACTGTTTGAGAAGCTCTTACTAGACACGCCGATTGACTCGACACTAATACTGCGAAGTTGCTGTCAACAACATTCGAGTTGAGCCGACAATGAAAGAAAAATTTTTTTAAGATGACTGGAGCCAGGTTTGAACCTGCGATCTCCCGCATGGTAGTCGCGTGTTCTAACCACTATTGCACGGCCGGTCCCTTTAATAAAATATCTATTATAAAAACACGAAGAAAAGTAAAAAAGTACCCCATAAATGTTGATGACCCCCGCAAACGGTATATGCACCTAGAATGACCGAACTCTCTACAGAGATGGTGCCTCTAGCCAATTGCGGGTATCCTCGGCAAATACCAGGCGGACATCGCCGTCACATAGAAAATGAAATGAACGGGACAAAGTTGCACACAATGAAAAACTGTGACCTATTTTACAGCTACCATGCTTTTTCATAGCAGTGCCCTACCAAATCTCTCCAGACGTCAGTTTGATGAATAGGCTCGAGCGAATTCTAACATGTTCGATGTTCCAAGTGGGAAAATGTCACTAGTTTTCTTGAAAATCTAACAAAAACATTATTAAAAGTTAATGTCAAAATTAGAAATATATTTAGTTTTTACGCAATACAAAAACGCAGTATTTTCTTTTAAATCTATTTCTTTCATGCGTAACATACGATTCACATTGACCATCCTTTCAAACATTTCCCCTACAATTTGCTCGACCCTATGGAACCTAATTTTCGCGAGCGAGTTGGTGTCTATATCTTTTGTATTGCTCTATGATTCATAGTCGTCAAGAGACTGCGACATTTTACGGTATCGCGGTTTAACCCTGTAAGTGATCGAATAGCCACTATCCGCAACAGGGCGATACATTTTTACATCACTTTGATTTGTGTACATGCCCCCATGGCAGAAGATGACATTAAAGAAGCATTCTATGAGCGCCTGGAGGAAATATATGACTGCTGCCCTGCCCATGACATTAAAATTGTTCTTGGAGATTTTAATTCTACTGTAGGAAGGGAAGGGACCGGCCGTGGCATAGTGGTTAGAACACGAGACTACCATGCGGGAGATCGCAGGTTCAAACCTGGCTCCAGTCATCTTAAAAAAATTGTTCTTTCATTGTCGGCTCCCCTCGAATGTTGTTGACAGCAACTTCGCAGTATTAAGTGTCGAGTCAATCGGCGTGTCTAGTAAGAGCTTCTCAAACAGTGACGTTTGCATTCGTCGATAAATAAGTAGGTGCCATTAGTTGTGAATATAAAAATAGAAAGCGTGTTAATTCACAACAACGCGAGAAGCTTTCCCATACCTCATTCATGGGGTGCAAAGGGAAATAAAGTTTTTTTTTTTAGTAGGAAGGGAAGATGCTCTTCGTTCAATAGTTGGAAAATTCATTCTACACAACAGTTCCTTCGATAACAGATTCAGAGTGATAAGTTCCGCGTCGGCAAGAAACATGATAGTAAGTGAAACCATATTTTCGCACATTGCAATCGATAGAAGGCATATCCCAAGCGTTATGGACGTGCGTGTGATTCGCTGTACAGAAATTGACTCGAAACACTACCTAATTGTAGCCAAGGTACGCACGCGATTAAGTAGTGCCAGAAACGCTCATAGCCAAACGCAAAGGAACCTAGACATCACAAAGCTGCATACCACCGAGGTAGCCAATGCCTACGACACCCAACCGTCTCAATTACTTTAAACAGGCCCCCCTAATTCCGATATTCCCAACACACAGTCGCAGCATATTGTGAAATCTATGACCACTGCCGCAACGTTTGAACTGGGTTATGAAAAACCATGCTCAGACAAGCCTTGCTACGATGAGGAAAGTATCGTAATGTCTGAGGAAATTGATGCAGCATACATGAAAAAACTGCAACCAATGCTAACGCCTGCATTGACGGAACGATATAATGATATGAAGAGGGAGATAAACACCTCTTCAGGTGGAGTGGGCGTCTAAGGAAGAAAGGAGAGTGCCATGATATCTAAAATTACGACTACGGAATACATTATCCACCACAGAGCCAAAACGAGATTATTACGGCAATGGAGATGTAACGTAACTTCAAATAGAAAAGGCGTCTATCGAAGCAAAGAGAGACAGACAGGATATCGAAAAGTACAGTGATATATGTAGATGAACCCCTAAAACAAGATTAAAGGACTCCCACCACTAAGGACAGAGATAGAAATCTGGTGACAGACACGCACAGTGTGCAGAAAATATTGAGCGAACACTTTTGTACTCTAATTGTTTCCGTTGCAGCATAAGTAATAGTAATTACGCCAATCATCGATGTAGGAGTAGATTGTCCATCATTGAGCCAAAACGATATCAGCAGGGAGATTGAGATGAAACGATTGAGATGAGGTGAAGCCCAAATGTTCTACTAAAATGACATATTTGGAAATCTGTTCAGAGACACGCAGATTGTGCTGCAAATATAGAGGGAACACTTTTGCACTCTGAAGTAAAGGTTTTTGAACAGGGTTCCTCGAATCAATTTGAAAAGAGATGGAAATATGGTCACGGACACTCAGGGTGTGCTGTAGACATGTAGGTAAGACTTTCGTTTTTCTTTTGTATTGTCCACCACCGAGCCAAAACGAGATGAGCACGGCAATTTAGATGCAACGCCTCTTCAGAGGCAAAAATAATCTATAGAAAAAAAGGGAAAGACAGACAGACAGAGGATATCGCAATTGGCATAGATAGAGGATAATCCCGAAAGTTCTACAAAAAGGTAAAAAACATAAGTTTTTTAACAGGGATCCTTATCTATATGGACAAACATGAAAATCTGGTCACGGACACTCATATGGAGGGAACACTTTTATACTCTGCTCCTTCCCAAAGGCTGCACAATTGGAAAACTCGTGCCTATCATCGACAATAGAGTAGAATATCCATCACAGAGCCAAAACGAGATCAGTACCAGCAATTGCAAGGCTTACAAACAACAAAAATGCTGGAGCCGATGAACAGCCGGCGGCGATGAGCTAGCAACGTGCATGCCCAGCTCATAAACAAGATTTAGCCAAAGGAATGTATGCCCGATTATTGAAACCTGAGTGTTCTATGTCCTGTGGTCAAGAAAGGCGATCCAAGTGTGTGTACCAACTATCGAGGGATCCGCTGTTTCCCATCTCATATAAGGTCCTGTCGAGTGTGTAATGTGAAAGACTAAAGCCCATTCTAGCGAACCTGATTGGATCTTATCAGTGTGATTATATATCTGGTAAATCCACAACCAACCATATATTCGACAAATATTGGAAAAGACACAAGAAATGCAGATCGACACCTGCCATCTGTTTATCGATTACAAAGCTGCATTTGATAGTCTGATACGAAAGGAATGATTAGATGCTAAGGCTGAGTATGGAATCCACGGCAAACTGATACAACTCTTCGGTGTGACACGGACTGACACGAAGTCTTCAGTGAAAATAGGAAAAAATCTGATAAAGACATTTTTTACCAAGCGAGGCTTTAGACTACGCGATAGTCTGTCACGCGATCTCTTTAACATCATAATGGAGAAGAACATGCGGAAGGCTGCAGTTAACACGACTCGTGCCATCTTAAGCAAAAGTCACATACTGTTCGCGTATGCTGATGATATAAATGTCATTGGCCGGGGACTGTGGGATGTTACTGCGGCCTTTTTAAGCGTTGAGAAGCAGTCGGCAGGAGTGGGTCCGGTGGTAAATAAGGATAACACCTAGTTAATTATGTCAACCAACCAAGAGTCTACTCGTTTGGGACGATGTGTGAACGTTGAGAACTATAACTTTTTGCTACCTTGGCTCCGCTGTAAACAAACACAATAATATCAGCCAGAAATTCCAGAGACGTGTTGTAGTGATCGCAAACCGCTGATTCTATGTGCCAAGCCAGTGATTGCTCCACAGCACAGAATGACATAAGTGGACCAATTTGGATCCAGCATTGTTAAAGACGAATATCTTCGTCAAATGAACCATGAGCTGTATAACGTCATCGGCGTAGTCAAGCGGGTTTAAATAAATCAAAGGCTTTGGCAAGGACACCTTTTACGAATCGATGAAAATGCTCCAGCTCGAAAAGTCTTCGTCATTTATATATCGTCACAGTGGTGTTTCTCTCACAAGGGGAAAACATTTAATGGCGAAGAAACTGAACCTTATTGCTAAGAAAAGATAGGTGAAAGAACCCACTTGCACAGCAACCAAACAGATGTGGCCGACAATAGACATACAGATGACATGATTTTAAGCTGAACCTGTCTAGAGTTCGTCTAAGGAACATCATAGCTGTAATAACCGATCATTTAACGGGTTGAAACTTCCCTACAAGTAAATATGTAAATATGCAATGAAATGTAATCGAAAGTAATATAAAAATTTGCTGACAAAAATTTTTCCCACAATAACTCTTTTTACTACATTCTGATATTAGCATTTCGGTTACACTAACGTTGTCTTGCAATATTTAAAATCTAGTGATAGTTTACAACGATTATTTAGTTTATAATTCCGATTAATGGTCAATCGAACCGATTCTTAGATTTTTTCCCAACATTTTGTGTTTTAGATTAGTTACACTTAACGCTTGAATTGTGTGTGCTATAAAAATTAATGTATAATAATAACATAGACAAACTTTTGAATGTTTCTAACATATGCATAATTATAGCAATTTGGATAACTTTAATAGCGCCATCCATTGCCTACATGTGGTATAAAACATACAGTAGACTTCTTGATTACAACAATCTAGTAGCGAATTTTCGACCATACCTGGTTGATGGGAAATAACGTCTCTTTTTGTATAAAGTTATGCTTTGATTTAAATGGAATTGTTTTCAGCCAAAAATTTCAACCACACACACACACACACCTTTGCCCGTTTATGTCTTTTAGCCTTAACAAAGCTCTATTTAAAAAAAAACACACACACACTGCCTACAAATATAACAATTCAAAGCCAATTAGAAACATAATGTCTGTGTTTTAGCTATACCGTATATCATTGTATGCATTCTTTGGGGGCCTGTGGTTATTGGATGGTGTTTTCATCTATTCATGGCAACATACATCTATGTGTCTACCCAGTATGTGGCGACCATTTGAAATGCCTCGTTGAAAAATTTGTTATACTTTTGTTTTTTTTTTCTCAAACGATTGGTGGCGATTATCTTAATTTATGCATTAAAAATATGTATCAAATGTTATTAGCGTGGTCATTGATACTCGTCGTATCTGTTACCATTTTTAACCATTATTATTATTAGTTAATGTTTGTCGATGGTAACATATCATACAAATAAGGTGATTTTCTGTCAGCGTATTATAAACGTTATTTGTTTTTTGTGTGATTTTTCTGTGGCACCAAATGGGGAAGTTTAAAAATCCATTAAACGCTAATTAAATGCGGATTCCGTAAAAGTCTTGAAGAGAGACGTAAAGATACAAGTGGTTTATGTGGCAACCTTGAAAATTCTGAAACAATTTATTATAGAAGCATAAATATTATCAATAAGAAAAACTCTGCTTCCTATATTCTGCGAAACCGATATTAGAATATGAATGTAGTCTCGTGTGTGTTCTCGGAAGATTTTAGAGTCCGTTGGGTAAGAAATTAGCGATGTTGTGTTCATGTGCTATTCACAAGCTTTTAATTGATTCATTTGTTAGGGTATTGTTCTAGAATCAATATAGATTTTTATTATTAAAAAACGCTTAAAGTTCTTTGTTTCAAGACTGTCAATTAAGTTCTGTTTATAATGAGATATAGTTCACAAAAAAAAGATAATAATTGGATATAAAGTTCGGAAACTTATAAAGTCAACAATACATATATCACACAAGAAATATAAAAATTGGATATTCGTTTCTGAAGCATAACTACTTGGGCAGCGGTTGAAAAGCTGCGCGTAGGGAAATCTTATGGAGAATGAAGAATTTCTGCAATTTGAGTTTTCTCATCGTTATTTTTATGGAAACTATAGAGTGGCATAAGAAACATTTGTGGCGACTTTATTGAATGCGTATTTAGTATCATATGGTTTTAACTCGTATACCAATTCAATATAATATGGGAAAACATGATCCAAAGGCAAGAAACCAAATGCATTACGCGGTAATCGATAGAAGTCATATTTCAAGTGTCATGAACGTGTGTGTGATACCACCTAGATGCAGCCAAAGTACGTGCATAACCAAACGCACAAGAAGCAATACATCGTAATGTTACATACCCCCGAGTTAGCCAATGCCTATTACAAACAACTTTATTCATTACTGTACACAAACCAGCCTGTTTCCGATGTTTCTGACACCCAGTGGCATTGAGCAATCTATGACTATGCCATTTTGGTGTGACATTCACGCTGGTACGATAAAAAATGTCGCGTAATGTCCGATGAAAGGAATGCTACCCAGCGGTAAATGAAACGAAGTACCTATTTTGTAGTCCATGACATCAGTATGACATTGTAAGCGAGAATCTAACTACTTAGAATGTAATGCGGGTGTAATTTATAAAATATCGTCTACTCATTATAACTCCGATTAAAATGGCACCTACTGACATCGTCACTTACTTTGTAATCAAGCGTGTTATCAAGCTCGCATAAAACTTCGCGTATAATGTAATTGCAACAAAAGCGCACCGATTAAACGGCCTATGACAGTCTCGTATAAATGTAAGGCGGAACATAAGCCATAGAATCATGACTGATTGCTAGTAAATATAGCTGACATCAGCGATTACGTAATGGGTATTTTTACCGCTGGGTACATACATACAAGGCAACACTACAGCCAATAGTATTGCTTGATGTGAAGAAACGATAAAAGGAGAAGATAAGATACAAAACTTCCATTAATGCAAAAAATGCGTTTACATAGCAGAAAATGACGCGAAGGTATCAAAAGGTACAGGAATAGAGGTGAAGCACAAAAGTTCTACCAAAAGGTAAAATTCAAAGGCTTTGGAACAGGCTAGTCACTGACATACAGATCGTGCTGCAGATATGGAGTTCATTCCCTAAGGCAGCGCAATTGAGATTGTCTACCACTGAGGCAAACCGACGTCAGACTGGAAATTTCACGCATTAAACACAATGGTGGCTGCCGATGGACAGCCAGCTGAGCTTAACAAGACCGCAGCGAAGAGCTGGTAATTCTCATGCACCAACGCATAAACAAGACGTGTGTTTTTAGTCTTTTTAGATGTTAACGATGAATAACGTATTTTTTAATTTGAGTCCTTCTGATCGTTATTTACTTGGGAATAACCAGAAGCTCTGTTTAGAAGCCCCTAAGCAGCTCAAAACATTCAAGAGATTACGCCATTGATCATCTGTTCAGTGGTAGCAAGTGTGAGAAGGCGCAATGTTGAGTTACCTAAATGTCATACTACCACCATGTGCAGGAAGTAGGTAAAAGAAGTTACTGAAGCTCAACACATCGACTTTCTTAGCGGCTGTGGTAGCCCCAAGAGACTGGGAACGGGTATTATGGAAACACGAAAGAATGAAAAAAACAACAACCCCTCGAAATGTTGATGACCCCCCCAAACATTACAATGACCATGATTTAAGGATATTCACCTAGGATGTCCAAACTCTCCGCAGGGATGGTACCGACAAAAGAACTGTGACATCTTTTACAGCTGCCATGTAGAATTCATAGTCCGCAATAGGCTTCGACATCTGGTCTCGCAGCGTAACCCTGTAACTGACCGACTAGCCATTATTCGCATCAAGCGAAATATTTTTACATTACGCTGATTTGTGTACTCGCTCCGACGGAAGACGAGGACGTTAAAGATGCATTTTTTGAGCGTCTGAAGGAGATATATGAAGGCTGCCCTGCACTTGACATTAAAATTGTTTGGTGACATTTAAATGCTAAAATAGGAAGGGAAGATGCTCTTGGTTAGGCAATCGGAAAATTCTGTTATACAATAACACGGATTCACATATTCAGACTGTTTAGCATTGCGTCGGCAAGAAACATGGTAGTGAGTGGAACCAGATTCCCGCATAAAGTTATCCACAATGCAACCTGGATATCCCCCGATCAAAAGACAAGAAACCAGATTGATCATGTGGTAATTGATGGAAGGTATGTCTAAAGCGCAATGGACGAGCGTGAGATGCGCGGTGCAAATATTGACTCAGATCACCTCCTAATTGTAGCCAAGGTATGTACTCGATAAAGTAGTGGTAAAAACGCTCGCAACATTTGCCTGTTCATATCTCTAGGTAAACTGTAACATACTGTAAAATTTTTAGGACGCTCAAACTGTTATTATGGTTGCTATAATGGTTTTTTAAAAAGGGGAGTGGCATACAGTACCAACAACATTTATAAGATTTATAGTTCATGAGATATAGAAAAGTTTACTATCAGCAGCTCATCAGTACCACATTGGAAAATTTTTTTAAGAAAATCCTTTAGAGCGATTTTTAAAATGGGGGGGGGGTGTGTCACCGCCCCCTTCCTACATACTTACTTAATTTGCCTTTTCACTGCATGAATGAGGTATGGGATATATTTTCGCGTTGTTGTGTATTAACATGCCTGCTATTTTAAATTCTCGACAAACGGCACCTACTTGTTTATCGACGAATGCGAACGTCACTGTTTTCGAAGCTTTTACTAGACATGCCTATTGACTCGACACTATACTGCTAGGTTGCTGTCGACAACACCGAGGGGGCCGGCAATAAAAAAAAATGTAGATGAATTGAGCCGAGAATCGAACCACGGATCTTCAGCTTGGTAGACGCGTGTTCTAACCACTATGACACGGCCGGTTTCACCCTCTTCCACAATGGCTATACATACGAACAACAAAGATACTAAATATCATTTTTATACCTCTGATGGTTCACGAGATACAGCCATTTAAAGTTTTAAGCCACGCCCACTAATCCGATTCCTCCCATTTCTTGATGGATCACGAATTTTGCTGCCAAATGCATTCACACAAATTTTCGATTATACGATCGCGATTTTATATACCAATCGCGTAAACAGTTCTCTAGATATTGCGTTTTCTAAAATAGAGTCCAAAGAGCGGGGCCACGCCTACTTGATATATCAAAAATTAAAGTGCATTTTTTTCATCGCCGACCACACAGCTACATTCTGCGAAAAGTTGCAAATGATCGGTCCAGGCGTTTTCGAGCCTATACGGTACTTGAAAAGCAATCAAATCAACAGAAACAAAATCATTTTTATACCATTTGATAAGACCCAAGGTGTAACACGAAGGAGTCACTTTAGACCCTAAGTTTCTTTGAACCAAATTCGATTCATAATTTTTTAAGTCGTTTGAGCCATGTCCGTCTGTCTGTCCGGCTGGTACGCAAGATAATTTTCGAAAGACGAAACTTTGCACAAGTTAATATTTCCCCAAAACTACTTACAATATTGAAAATGGGCTACATGGCCACGCTCATTCTGGTACCTCCCATACAAATGTACCATTCCACCCACTTTAAAAATCGAGTAATAATAACAACCTTTGCCATAATAAGATCTTTGAGATAATAGGAGTGATTTCCTTATTTGCTCTCTGTAACGAGCATTTACACATATAAGTTTTGCATCAAAAACCTTAAAGGTGAAAAATCCTGTTCCTTAATCTTAGCCTTTTCCCTATTAATAAAATGTTCATCCCGCATCCCTTTTTACAACTCTATATGCACGCTCTGTACTGTAAGCTTCTTTACGTCTATAGGATCGTTGCCACCTAAAAAACTTCCTAATTCAAATTCGGTATTAAAATTCTTCATCTTTCGCCTTAAAGTCTTTAGCGGAAGTATATGTATCGTTTTTGCTGCATCAACTTCAACTATCGCCAGTTAGGTCATGGCAATTAATCTATGTCGCATTCCATTGACTCTCCCTCAATGTCTAGGCCTTGCGCAACGGTTGAGTGTGTGTGCAGCAAGTGGGTGATTACTTTGAAGAAGTTCTACTTTATTGATCGTATATGATGAATACAAAATATGTATTTAATTTTCATTTAGAATTTGAAAACGTTTCTTCTATTCTCTGTTACGTTCATTCCACTTGGTGGATAAGTATTACGGCTTCGCTTTAATACCGTAGTAGCCATTGGATGAACTCATATATTGGTCTTTGGCAAATACCCCGTTGTACCCATTGTTGGGGCCACTTCTTCAGCTGCGTTTTCAAGTGTTTGTTTGAGCATTGAGCTTGTTGCATTAGAATATAAGAAGAAGAAAACGGCAAACAGCAGAGAGACGATGATGAAAAGCATTTTAAACAAATACGAATAACTGTGTCTGTGTAGACTGAGTATATGTTATCTAGTGATGCAGCACACCTGTGTATATTTATCTAGAATATAGCTAGAGTGCATATAGAGGCGGTAATGTAAAGGGGCCATAGTGGTGAACGGTGGGTTCGAACGGGCACAATGCAAAGTGCCCGGACACAAAGACTATACGTACAAGTTGCATCAAAAGTGGTTAACAACAAGAAGTCAATATGTTTTAAGTTTTCCGAATGCTTGTTAGATAAAGTTATACGCTAATTTTAAAAGTTAAACAACGGCTGAGATCAAAAATATGTTTGTATTGTAAATAAATGTTCTTTTCGACAATTAAACTTAGCTAGAGTTCTATAATTATTTCATTGCTAACAAGACACCGATGTCTTATTAAAATCCGGCCAAAGTTTTGACAATTTATATTCAGGGATATATTTAACTATTATTTTTTTATTTTATTTTATTAATTTCTTTAAATTTTTCCTGATGTCATATTCTTCAAAGTATCACATCCGGCTGGAAATATATGATCCTTAGTTTCAATGGAAGTGATATAGGAATACAACTATACCGCTCTCTCAGGATGCTGTCATTATCATTTTCGTTAAGCGTCCATCAAATTCATCAATATGTGTTACCGATGGATCTAATGGCTATTGATTCATTATCATCACAATATTTTATGGTATTAGCAGCATCTGTCCGTATCTCCGCTGTATAGCATGTGTGAAATTTAATATTCGTCTTCCCACATGAGTGTGTTCATGAGTGTCTAAAACAGCCAGTCAGTCACCTGAGCAGCAGATCATCGTCGTTAAATAATTAAATTTCTATTAACCCCAATAGTTTGTCTGCATTGTTTTATGCTTTGTCCAGATTATCTCTGTAAACATTTGCCACAGCATCACAATAGTATAAAATATGAAATCTCAATGATATTAAAATATTTCTACTTTCATTTTCTGTTATTGATATTTAAAACATTTTCCTGGGAAATGCCAATTGCCAATTGCGTTTATAGTGAAATTCAATTAAATTAAATTGTAAATGTCATCGGAGGCTATGAATTATAAATAAATGTGTAAATGTGTATTGCTGCTGTATCGTCGTCGTGTCCCACTTACAAATTAAATGGGGTCCTTTGCAACACACAAAAACAATATGAGGCCGAAACAAAATTATACGAAGGCCTGTTCGGCATAGTATATTCGCTTTAAACAGTTTACAGTTTTGAGGCTAAAAATAGACACTTCAACTTTAGCATTTTCCATGCAACATTTCACTCGCACCCGCACATACGCATTGGTGTGAAACAAAAATAAAAATACTGTCTCATTGCGAGGGGTCTAACAACGGCAGTGTAGTAAGGTTGGGAAACAAAGGACACATTGAGTGGTATCGAATTCTTAAGGAAACTAATATAAAACTATGAATTTAAATTGTAAGGAAATGGTTTCGGCTATGCCGAAGCTCAGATACCTGAGAAACTTGTACCACAAACAAAGGGAGTTTGTATGAGGGGGACCGGCTGTGGCATAGTGGTTAGAACACGCGACTACCATGCGGGAGATCACAGCTTCAACTCCTGGCTCCAGTCATCGTAAAACAAAAAAAAATGTCTTTCATTGTCGGCTCCCCTCGAATGTTGTCGACCGCAACATCGCAGTATTAGTGTCGAGTTAATCGGCATGTCTAGTAAGAGCTTCTTAAACAGTGACGTTCGCATTCGTCGAAAAACAAATAGGTGCCGTTAGTTGTGAATCTAAAAATACAAAGCGTGTTAATTCACAACAACGCGAGAAGCTATCCCATACCTCATTCATGTGGGGTGTAAAGGAAAATTAAGTAAGTAAGTAAGTTAGTATGAGAAGTGAACGTTACCTTTAGCTTATCACATTCATTGTAGTCAACAATTTTTTACTGTAATATCATATACTGAGCTTGGATTTCTTATAAGAGCAGAGATAGCTCTAAACCTACTGCCTGTAACCGCGGGGACAGACAGACGGACACCCCCAAATAGAGGGAGATTCCGTCTCTCTATCTGTCTGTTCGGCTGGTACGCACGATAACTATCGAAAGACGCAGCCAAATGTTTTGAAATTTTGCTCGAGTTAATATTCCCCAAAACTATTACTGGTCTTGCAAATGGGCTACATGGCCAAGCCCCTTCTGGTACCCATACAAATACATCATTACGCCCACTTTAGAAATCAAGTAATGTTAATAATATTAATACACCCAACGCGATCGTGTCAAAACTCAGTATTTAGTAAAGCGGTGTTAGGATAAAGTTTTAGAGAAAAAACTGGTAGTCTAGCCATGCCCCTTCTGGTACCTAACATACAATTTTACCATTCCGCCCACTTTAGAAATCGAATAACGCGATCATGCCCAAATTCTGTACTTAGTAAAGCTATAGCAGGATAAAGTTTTGGAGAGAAAAACTGGTAATCTATCCACGCCCCATCTGGATCCTTCCATACCCATTTCTGGAACCACCCTCTTTAGAATCGGTTAATATTGTTAATACACCCAACGCGATCGTACCCAAACTCTGTATTTACCAGAAAATGTTGGAGAATACAATCACTAAATCTAGACACGCCCCTTCTGGTACCTTTCATACAAATGTACCACTTCGCCCCTTTAGAAATCGAGTAATTATATCAATAAACTCAACCAAATGCTGTACTTAGTAAAGCTATAGCAGGATGAAGTTTTTGGAAGAAAAACAGATAGTCTATCAACGCCCCATATGTTACCTCCAATACCCATCTGGTACCGCCCACTTTAGAAATCGATTAATATTATTAAAACACCCAACGCGATCGTGTCCAAATTCTGTATTTAGTAAAGCTAAGGCAGGATAAAGTTTTGGAGATCTGAAAATCTAGCCACGAACCTTCTGGTACCTCCCATACAAATATACCACTCCGGCCACTTTGAAAATCGAGAAATAATATCAATACACCCAATGCGATCGTACCCAAATTCTGTATTTACTAAAGCTGTAACAGGATAAAGTTTTGGGGAAAACAACTAAAAGTCTAGTCATGCCCCATCTGGTACCTTCCATACCCATTTAGAAGATGAAAGCTTCATATCATATTTTAGCATGCATATCATATTTCGATATTTCTTAAACTACGCCAGTAATCGCGGGACAGACCCCCACAAAAAGGGAAATTTCTCTGGGATGTGGGAGTAGTTTTTGTCCGATCTTGCTCATCTGAAAACTTAAACTCTGATTAGAAGAAAGAAGCTAGCGTACCAAGTTTAAGCTCCTAAACTACGGCTGTAGTCGCGGGGAGAGATAGACGGACACCTCAACAAAGCGGAATTTTGTATAAGAGGTGGGAGCAGTTTTTGTATGATCTTGCTCATCTTGGAAAATAATCTCCTCTTAGAGAATAGAGTCTTGCATACCAAATTCTAAATGCATTTCGGCTCGAAATCTCCTCAACTACGGCTGAAAACGCAAGGACAGACACCAAAAATGGTACAATTTGTATGAGAGGATGGGAGTAGTTTTTGACCGATTTTGCTGATCTTAGAACTCAGCCCCCGCTTAGAAGACAGATGTTTGTACACAAAATTTCAGCTAGAAAGCACTCAAACTACGACTGCAATCGCATGGAAGATCCCAAAAGATCTTAGAATATAACCTCTGCTTAGAGGATAGAAGCTGGCATACCAATTTCCAGCTCGATTTCTAGATTTCTTCTTAACTAAAACAGACAGACAGACAGGACTGACCCCACAAGAGAGCAGTTAGTATGAGAGGTGAAAGAAAGATTTGACCAATTTGGTTATCTTAGAACTTAACCTTCGCTTAGGGGATTAGAAGGTTAGATTAGGTTGTGGACAAGTGCAATCTGGTAAAAACGAGATCACACTCCACAAGTCAGACTCAGATCACTTCTGCACGCCGATCTGTTGTATCTGCTGTATTCGGGCCACAGCGATCTAGCTGTTATACAGTAGGTTCTGGAGATCCAACGTCTGCTTTATGCTTTCCACATCAAATTCTCCACTAAGTCAAAAAGGTAACAAATGAGGGGTACATTTTACCCCCATGGAGGCACCATGAAAGCAGCAGGAGCTGATTTCATAAAAAACTCTATGGGGACGACCTTTAGGGTTGAAGATAGAGGGTATATATGATCTGAGAAACTGTTGGGGTTAAAAAAATACTGGGGACTGGTCATACATTTGGCAGTATGTATGGGAGCCCCCTTAGAGGGTCAAGATGGGGAGTAGGTATGTTTTTGAAAAATGTTAGGATGAAAAAGTGACTGGCGGTCGGTCATACATTTGAACCCTGTAGGTGCAATTCCGGGGCTTGTTGTGGATTTTTTTCCCAATACGAAAAGTTTCACGGTAAAAACCGGGGCCTCGATTTTGATTTTTGACCCATGGTTTCTTGGGCGCTTGGTGCATTTTTTTTATTCCATACTAATTGATCCACTCTAATCATTTGATACGAGAAAAAGGGTAACGCATTAAACGCATTAATTGATCCACTCTAATCATTTGATACGAGAAAAAGGGTAACGCATTAAACGTACGACTTAATTTGTTTTACGACTTTTAAAGACGACTGAGCCATGTCTGTCTGTCTGGCTGGCTGGCTGTCTAGCTGGTGGGAAGGATAACTCAATTAAACCTTAGCTTATCCTTATAAAAAGTTTCTAGCATTACTATTTTCCAAAATTAAGTAATGGAATTGTAAATGTGCACGACAGCCCCTTTCCTTCTGGCTCATCCCATACAAAATTATCTAATTTTGGAAAAATAATATTTAACCAATAACATTTAATATTTGTCAGTTTAATAACAGTTGTCCCTCCCCTTCTGTTATCTTGTGGTTATACTAATTTTTTTGCATACCATCAGCTAATAATGCAAAACTTTTGTCTAAACCCCACCTAAGACTTTGTCCACAATAATGACCGATTGGGCTGTGTTGGTTGGTTGGGTCCATTGCTTGTCGGTTGTATGATTGTTCCGCTGCTTATCACTTTATTATCACTTCGACTTCAATGCATTCGCGCTTCTTGTCGTCATTGGAGCTGCCGCTCTATCCATCCATCCATCCAGCCAGCGAGCGAGAGAGCAACGTGTTGCTGGAGGTATGTATGACCGGCGGCAACGGCGGCTGCTGGTGGTATGATATCGGTGGGGATGGCATTCACATACATCCCGTGGAGTAAATTCAACATACAACAACAAGCGCACCAACAACAATAAACATACTTATGATATTTTTGTGAAGGCGTTTAGTCAGCCGTTTAGTCAATTAAACCACCTCTGTGGAGGGGAGCGTAGAGCAGAGCAATGCGCATATTACATTTGACAACAAGTGGGAGATGGATGGATGGATGGCTCGTCGCTGGGTTTGGGCTGGATGGAGTGTGAGTGTGTATTTCTTCGTTTGTTGTTTTTCTGTATAAAAATAAAACGAGAAAAATGCTCAGAAAACTTCACAACGAGAACGAGGCTTACAATGTTGTTGTTGTTGTTGTCGTTGTTGTTTAATAATACTCTTACGTGTGTGGGGGGATTTATGTTATTGTCATATTTCGTTCGACTTAGACTTCTTCAACGTAACTCACCTGTTGCCATCAAACGCGTCGGATGTTGGGCTAAAGATACAACTTCGAACAGATGTGTGATGACACAAAATGCATATTTGAAAGGTATTTGTAAGCAATAGAAGAGGTTAAGTCGCGAAATTCAAATTACGTACGTATTACTTTTTGCCTCTTTGTGGAGAGTAAACTGTTAGAGATAGTAATTTCGGTCGTATGACCAAATGTTTAAAGATGTCGTCCATATATTAAGCCTACATCTTACCCAAAATGTGACTGAATTCAGTGTACTTACAAAAAAGATATATATGTAAACTATGAGGGGCAATTCGGTAATTTGTATGTGAGGTACCAGAAGGGTATGATAAAGACTTTGATTTTCTTAAGGTTTCTCTGCTTTAACAAGGAAATTTAATTGACCAAATTTAAATGTTCTCCAGTTGTCCGCTTAAACATTATTATTTTTCCACTAATAGGTCATTTTGTATGGGAAGTACCAGAAAAGGTGGGACCATTCATTGTGTTCTACCATTTGTAACGCCCATAAGGAGGTATGGTAGGTATGACAATATATATATATATAAATGATCAGAAGGCTTTGTAAAAAATGCCCCAAAAACATGTGAATAATGCCCCAAAAACATACATACACAAATCATGAAAAATTCCCCATTGGGGTGTCCGTTTGTTTGCCCCTCCCTCGATTGCAGCCGTAGTTTAAGAGCTAATGAGGTCAACATTTGGTATGCAAGTTTCTATCCCCAAAGCGGAGGATGAGTTTTAAGATGAACAAGTCGGTCAAAAACTACTCCCACCTCTCAGAAAAACTGCTCGTTTTGGGGGTCTGTCCCTGCGGTTACAGTCGAATTTTAAGAGGTATCGAGCTTAACATTTGGTTTGCAAGCTTCTATCCTATAAGCTGAGGTTATGTTCTGAGATGAGCAAGATCGGGCAAAAACAAGTCCCACCTCTCATACAAACTGCCCCTATGTGGGGGTCTGTCCCCGCGTTTACAGCCGTAGTTAAGGGCTATCGAGTTAAAATTTGGTAAGCAATATTCGAACCTCTAAGCATAGGTTATGTTCTAAGATTAGCAAGACCGGTCAAAAACTAATCCCACCTCTTATACAAACTGCCCCTATGTGAGGGTCTGTCCCCGCGATTACAGCCGTAGTTAGGGATCTATCCAGCTGAAATTTAGTATACAAGCTTTTATCCTCTTATTGAAGGCTAAGATCTAAGTTGAGCAAGATCGAATGAAACTACTCCCACCTCTCATGCACACTGCCCCTTTGTGGGGGTCTGTCCTTCCGATTACCGCCATAATAGAGTGTAATAGAGCTGAAATTTGGTATGTAAGTTGTTATCCTCTAAACGGAGGTTAAGTTCTAACATAATCAAGATCAGACAAAAACTACTTCAACCTCTTATACTTACTCCCCCTTTTTGGGGGTGTCCGTCTACTAAAGAGCTGTTAAGCTAAAATTTGGTATACTATCTTCTATTCCATAAGCGAAGGTTAAGTTCCAAGATGAGCAATATATGAAAAAACTACTTCCACCTTTCATACAAACTGTACCCATTTTTGGGGTTAAAAATACATAACGATACTGTGTAAACAATTCAAGCTAATCCCATTGTCTGCCTATGGGTCCATGTCCCGTCAGAAAGGTAATAATTTTTCTTATCTGCTCCTTCTCAAGAGTTACTTACGCTTCGGGTTGTATTCAGGCCATGCCTTTTTGACCTTTCTACAGGTTACCTCATTAATCCATCTTTAGTTTGCAGTTCTAAACGTTAGATTTCCGATATGATTCTTACAGGTGGATATAAGACAAAGTGCTACGTGTTCAACGTCACTTTCCTGCAGGCCTGAGACCTGTCGGATATCTTCGTCCGCTCTACAGTTGCCCTCAAATCCGCTGTGTCCAGGTATCCACGTAATCAGAACTCTGTTATTACTGGACATCTTCTTAAGAGACTTCCAGCAGGGACTGTCTACTTTCGATTTGATGTCAAAGCACTTCAATGAGTTTAACGCCGTAAGACTAGCCGTGAACAGGAAAATATCCTCCTGTGATACCCTTCTCACATTGATTACGTCCTCGGCTCGTTTAATATCAAGTATTTCCATTTGGAAAACACTGCAGAAGTTTGGAATCCCAGATCTTATACTTAGGCCTAGATCCACGGAGTAGATACCATAGCCGACCTTGTCGTCCAGTTAGGACCCAACAGTAAAGATGTTTATTGGTCCATAGATAGAGTTCTCGTTCTCTGTCCACTTATTTCTGGAGAGGGTTCTAGTTTCATAGAGAATGTTTGATTTCCGTGCACTAAGCACGTAGTCAGTTTCAAGTGAGATATTGATATGGTTCAGGATCCTTGAGTGTCCGACGTAGGGATCCCAAACGTTCTATCTCCTTTAGTCGAATGGCTGATTGGTGGGCGGAGCATTTGCAGCTCAGAGCAGTTGATAATAGATTAAGTATTGTGAAGAGTGTCTTAGAAGCAGTTGATCTCATGCATCGGGTTATTAGGAGACAAGAGGAACGATGACAACGAACCATTTGTCTAAATTTGCTCTTCTTACCGAGCGCATACCACCAAACTATAAAACCATATTGTAGTAATGGCTTCACTATAGCATTGTAAATCAAAAATGGTTACCTTAGGTTTAAGTCCCCAGGTTTTCACTGTAGATTCCCGTCATGTGTATAAAGCTATGAGTACCATGTTGGATCTGTTTTCTATGTTGTGTCTTCAATTAAGTTTCCTGTCCAATGTGAGGCCCAGGTAGTTTGCATTTTAAGAGAAGTTGATCGATGTTGGATGTAGTGAGCGATTTCTGTTTCTGACTGAAAAGTACTAATTCTGTTTTATCAGGGTTTGGGTTAAGTCCTCCAGGATATTGATATAGTCCTGCATCTTTCGTTAAAGGTATGATAGACTTGCCTCCCAGACGCAGAGTGTTATGTCGCCTGTGTACGCTACTACCGTGCATCTTTCCGACTTGAACTGTTGACAGCAAAATTCGACAGTAGCGGCGATTATATTCCCCCTTGTGGGGTGCCTCTAGTCACCCTTCTAGTGAGGGTGTGATTTCCCAGTTTTGAGGTGATGGTTCTTTTCAGTAGCATATTACAAATCAGTTTGCTAATAGATGAATTGATTTGTAGGCTGATGAGCTCTGTCATATTGCAGAGGGGTTGAATGTTTTTGAAAGCTCTCTCTATACCCATAAAAGGTACTAGAGAAAATTCTTTCTTATCTTATGATTTCTCTATGTGGTACAATAGTGCACGGAGTGAAGGATATCTGATCTTCGGCATAGTCGAAGATAATTATCTTACTAGTAACAAAAACTTAACAGTTATTAAAATACCTTCTTTTCCGTCTAACAAAAACCACTTCAACCCCACTGTCGCTTGCATGCGCTTCCAACACATGCCTGTTATTGACTCCCCCCGCCCAACAAACTACACTCAGGTTCGCTTAGGTATGATATCAAACAAAATACAACATGTTCGATACCAAAACTCCATACGAAGGCCTTTGTGCATATTCACCACAACAACCAAATGTCAGACGTTTACGCGCGGTGGAGCATTCAACACGTTACGATACGCATGAAACGACGAATACGACGGCAAAGACGATAGGGAGTCAAAACAAAAACACAATGCAACAGCATAAATAATAAATAAACAAAAATACTAAAATACAAACGTTATTGTCAAAAGATTGCGAGAGTGGAGTGGAGACAAGAAGAGAAGTGTAAGAAAAAGAAGAAAATACAAGAAAAAAAATAAAAAAAACAAAAGCAAAACACAGCGAAACAACAAAGAAATCAAGTTAATTTCTATCAATAAATTCATAATATATAAATGCTAAAAAATATAAACAAAATGTACTAAATAAAGTGCCAGTGAAAGGGAAGAAGCAATAATATAAAGTGGAAAATAAAGAGAAATTTTTTTAAAGTAAAATTACAAAAAGCCAAATTTATGCTAATTTGTCAAAGTTAACGACCAAAAAAAAAAAGTGAAATGAATTATGAATATTTTATAAGAGATTATAAATAATCTAACAGAAAGAAAGATTAAATTATAAATTTTGAAAAAAAAAATATTAGTAACAAATATCTGAGATAAATTAGAAGCTCAAGAAGTGCGAAAATAGAAATACAAAAATGAATTAAGTGAAATATTTAAAAACAAAAAAAATATATAAATATTTGTTTACATCGACTGTAATGTAAAGACATCACGATTTATGAATACAAAATACAATAAAGATAAACAAAAAATTTTGTGTGCTATATATAAAAAACAAAATTAATTTATATATTAATAAATTATTATTATATGTTTTATAGACATATACTAATAATTTTGTATTTCATAAGATGACCATCATTAAAACTATGCATCGTCAATTGTTTTGGATTAGTGTTTTACCTGAAAAGTGTAGTTTCATAGCAAAAGTGTAGTTTAATGAGTATCACAGTAGTTAATAATATCCATAAATGTATAGTATTGATATTAATATAACTTCAACAATTAATATTAATATAATTTATATAATTTTATATATGTTAAAAAGAAACTTAATACGCAATATATTACTTAAATTATGAAATTGAGATCTTTTCATCAATATTTTACTTTTTGATTACTAATATCCAAAATTCATATATTTAAAAGTTCATTACTCAATTTTTTAGCTAATAAAGCACAAAAGAAAACCGTTGCAGGTGTAGTTGAAAAAATTGATATTAATTAAGAACTAGCTCTGTTGAAGTCTTATGATTAATAGCAATTATTTTAATGGCATACAGTGGCGAACAAAATAATATAAGCACCTACTTTGGATTAACAATATATTCCATATCTATGACCGTGGCCATCAATGTGGAACATAAAAAAATCAATAAAATCGATAGATTTGTTAAATGGATTCCTTAAACATAACATCACTTCGCCGTACACGCCATGAATGTGGTACGGATTCCTATATTGGTCAAAAATATATTCTTTTTCTTATTTGGTAGCAGCAAACGGAAATTCATCCATCTGTTGAAGATTTCTAAGAATTCCAAAATTGTCACACCAAGCTTAAATAACAGCTCTATCATATAGTCCATCCAAATAAGTTTTAGTCGTCTCCTCCTGCGCCACCCAACGAGTTTATTGCCAAAGACTTTTCGATCTGGAGAATTTTCACCTATTCGTACAACGTGTTCAAATCAGCGCATTCGGTCTATTTAAACGCGCTTGCCCTGCATTAATGCGTAATACAGCTCTTGGTTCATTGGATGACGATACCCGTCGTTAACGATGGAGGGTCCATAAATTTTGCGAAGTATTTTCTTTTAGAAGACTCCCAGAACAGATGAACCGCTTGTCGTTACCCACTATTCTGCGCTGTAGAGCCAATCATGTAGAATCAGTGTCTGTTAGATTTAGATGTTTAAGAGGCCTTTGTCATTAAATTGCTACCTTAGCGCATAGAAGCAGCGGTTTGAGATCACTACTAATCTCTTGATATCCAGGCTGACATTATTTTTTTTTGTTTATGGCGTAGCCAAGGTAGACACAATCCTTCTAACACCTCATAGTTATAGTTGTCAACGTTCACTCAGCGTCCCTTGATTTTGTCCGCATTGATCACCAGACCCACTTCCGTCGACTGCTTTTCAATGCACGAAAAAGCCGCAGTAACATCCCGCAATCCACGGCCAATGATATCTACATCATCGGCATACGCGAGCTACATGTGACTTTTGTTGAAGATGGCACCATTCCTGTTCTCTGCAGCCTTCTGCATGATTAGCTTCATTACGATGTTAAATTAGATCGCAGGGCAGACTATCGTCTTGTCTAAAGCCTCGATTGGTAGAAAATGGGTCTGTGAAATGTTTGCCTATTTTCAGCGAAAATTTCGTTAGTGTTAGTTAGAGTCAAAGTTATATAAGCTTCGCGGGTATTTCAAATTATCACCAGACCCACTTCCGCCGACTGCTTTTCAATGCTCGAAAAAGCCGCAGTAACATCCCGCAATCCACGGCTAATAATATCTACATCATCGGCATACTTGAGCTACATGTGACTTTTGTTGATGATGGCACCATTTCTGTTCACTGCAGCCTTCCACATGATCATCTCCATTACGATGTTAAAAGAGATCGTAGGGCAGACTATCGTCTTATCTAAAGCCTCGATTGGTAGAAAATGGGTCTGTGAAATGTTTGCCTATTTTCAGCGAAAATTTCGTTAGTGTTAGTTAGAGTCAAAGTTATATAAGCTTCGCTGGTATTTCAAATTCAGCCATAGCATCTAATTTCTTTAGTATCAGACTGTCGAATCCAGATTTGTAATCGACCCATTTTCTGGGTCTTCTCTTAAAGTTGCCTTATCGTGAATATCTGGTCGGTCGTGGATTTACCGGGACTAATGCCTGATTCGAAAAGTCCAGTCACGTTCATTAGGATAGGCTTTAGTCTTTCACATAATACACTAGACAGGACCTTGTATAAGATGGGTAAAAGGCTGATCCCGCGATAGTTGTTATACACACGTGGATCGCCTTCCTTAAGCACAGAACATGGAACACTCATTCCAATCACCGAACGCGCATTCCTTTAGCCAAATTGTGTTTATGAGTTAGTGCATGTACTTTGCCAGCTAATCGCTGTCGGCCTTAAAGAGCTCTACCGTCGTCTCCCGCAGCTTTGTTATTTTTTGCCGTGCGAAGGCCGTGCTGATCTCGTTTTGGCTCACGATGACTGGCGGGATTTCATCCTTAAAGCTGTCTTCGGAATTGAGCAGAGTAAGAGAGTGGAGATCACTATTCCAAAACCTTTTCTTTTTACCTTTTGGTAGAACTATTGGGCATTACCTCTATTCCTGTGATTTTTTTCATAGACCCCTTTTCCGCCGGAAGATGCGTTTCATCTCCCTAATATTTTCATTATAACGCTCCGTCAACGCACTTGTCGCCATTGATTGCAGTTTTGCCTTGTATGCTGCACCCATTTCCTCGATATTCATCATCGTACCAGGGCTTGTCTGAGCGTAGTTTTTCATAACCCAATACGATCGTTGCGGCAGTGGTCATAGAATTCACAATATTCTACCACTGTGTACCGGAAACATCAGAATTTGAGGGGGTTTGTTTAAAGTAATTGAGAGAGTTGGTTGGAGTGGGCACTGGCTATTTCGGTGATGCCACGAGATCATGGAGGCACAGAGACTATGGTCCAAAATTTTGAACTTCATCAATGTAATGTGTCACACAGATTACAATGTACCAAAACCTGTTTTCGATCAGTGTTTACGAGGAACATCTCGGACAGAACATACTATTATAATAATGATAATGTCCTACACTTGGGGGAATATGTCATCGTGATTTTCATGGACGGATCGAAATTATGAGAAAGGGGGATGTGTGTACTCTTTTCAGAGGAGTTAAATTTGCAACCGTCGATTAGGCTATCGGTTCCCTGTAGCATAATTCAGGCCGAAATAGCGCCCATTAGAATAGTCGTGAACCAAATTCAGTATGATAGGATTTTGGGTGGCAATATTCACATACTAACTGATAGTAAAGCAGCCATCATAACCCTTGAGAACGTGTACACCACTTCGAAAAATGTTCGAGAATGTCGGTCGTCTCTAAAGGAGATATCTAGACATTCGAAGGTTACTCTCTCATGGGTTCCAAGACATGGAGACATATATGGTAACCAAAAAGCCGATGCATTGGCAAGGGCCGTCATCTTCGTGAATTCGGGCGAAGTTTACGGTCACATTGTTGTTCCTCTCACAAGGAGGAAACAGCTAATTGCAGAGAAACTGCACCTTGCTGCTAAGGAAAGATGGATGTGGCTGAATTAACCCACTTGCACAGCAACCAAACAGATTTGGATGTACAGAGGAAACAATTTGCGCTAAACCTATCAAGAGTCCATGAAAGAAACATCATAGCTGTCATTACTTGTCACTGGTCGGTTGGAAAACACGCTTAGAGGTTGAAACTTCCCCGCAATGGTATTTGTGGAAATTATAACGATGAGGAAGACGAGGAGGCCACGGAGCATCGTTTATGTCACTACCCTGCTTTTGGTGACCTGAGATATGAAATGTTTGGTCATCGGACACTTATAGACAATATCTGTCTATCAATAGGCGATCTGCGAAACATTCATACCTTTGTCAGAGGTACGAAATGAATTGAGAGCAACGTTGGCCAAGTGGAGTAGGAATAATTGGTGCGGGAATTTAAAATGATACCACAACGGGAGCTCAGTAGGACCCAAGTAAGCTAGTCTAAAGGCGATTGACAAATTAACCTAACCTAACCCCGCTCTTTATGGTATCTTCTATATAAATGACTGAATTAAGCCATATACTTCATTGCCGAACTTTGACTTACAAATAAAATGGATAACGTTGACCTGTTCATACTGATACCATCCAACCTACGCAAGGGGTTCTCTTCAGAGGACTTTGGAGGGCATTGTTCCCGCGTTTCTGAGAGAACCACTGGTGAACGGCCGACGCCCTGCGATGGCTAAAAGGGGTAGTATGGGCGTATGCCAGTACAAACTAATACCAGGGTATAAAACTGGTGTTACGGATGGTCAGGTTTGTCTTTAGTACGGTAGCAAAGATCGACAAATGATTGGAGGGTTAGCGTTCAAAGACGTTTAAAAGTTGAAATAATTACAAATGATATTGGTGTGTATAATGTTCCAATGACGTTGCTAAAAGTAAATTAATCGAAATATGTTGAATGGATGAAGTGAGTCGAATCTTTTTTCTAAGAGTTGAGAAACAAAATGATTGACATTTCCCATAATGAGGAATGGAAACGTCCGCTTTTGTAATTGACATACCGATAAAATCAACTACTCACAAGAGGTCTCTAGCCCTGGTCAACCCGTATGACAGTAGCGTGTTCTATTCATCATGCCGCGGTCGATCCAGTAACATGTTTTACTATAGTATTTCAACAAATAAGAAATGTGGTCACGCCCATCTTTCCATTATACTATTTAATACCTAGCGGTACAATTTATCATGTTAGCTTGTATAGCAAATTTCAGCTCAATATTTCTTAAACCATGGCTGTAATCGCGGGGACAGATAGACGGACACCCCCAAGAAGGGGAGTTTGTATGGGTGGTGGCAGTAGTTTTTGTCCGATTTTACTCATCTTAGAACCTAACCGCCGTTTAGAGCATAGAAGCTTGTAAAGCAAATTTCAGCTCAATATTTTTTTTAACCATGGCTGTAATCGCGGGGAACGACAGACGGATACCCCAATAAGGGGGAGTTCGTAGGGTACATGGGATTAGTTTTTGTCTAATATTGTTTATCTTAGAACTTAACATCTTCTTAGAGCATTGAAGCTTGTATAGCAAATTTCAGCTCAATATTTCTTAAAACATGACTGTAATCGCGGAAAGTGACAGACGGATACCCCAAAAAGGGGGAGTGTGTATGGGAGATGGGAGCAAGTTTTGTCCAATATTGTTTATCTCAGAACTTAATCTCTTCTAAGAGCATAAAAGCTGGCATAGCAAATTTCAGCTCAATATTTCTTAAACCATGGCTGTAATCGCTGGGAGAGACAGACGGTTACCCCAAAAAGGGGGAGTTTGTATGGTACATAGGAGTAGTTTTGTCCGATCTTGCTTATCTTAGACCGTTTAGTCGATAAAAGCTGGCATACCTAAATTCAGCTCGATTGCTCTTAAACTGCGAATATAATCGCAGGGAGAGACCCCCAAAAAGGGGCAATTTGTGTATAGGTGGGAGTAGTTTTTACCGATCTTACTCATCTTAGATCTCAACCTCCAATTAGAGAACAGACGCTTGCGTACAAAGTTTCGGCTCGACATCTCTTATGCTATGGCTGTAATCTCAGGGGCAGACCCCCAAAAAGGTGCTATTTGTATCGGAAAAGTGGAGTGGATAGTTTTTGACCGATCGAGCATGTATTTCAAATTCCAGCTCAATATCTTTTAAACTACTATTTGTGAGGGTAACCGATTCTGTTTGGCTTGAATGTATCTCAAACATACAATAATAAATATAAATACAGTAAACTACGGATAAGTGCACATCGCATAAATGCAAAAACCGCATAAGTGCACTGGAACTTGAAGCCATTAGCCTTTTTTATACGTTTACATACAAAAATACACAGATAAGTGCAACACGTATAAATGCAAAAACCGGATAAATGCACAACTTTTGCTAACCTGAAAGTGCCTTTTTAGTACAACTTTGCATGCATAAATGCAAATCTCTCATACTACATAAATGTTGAGTATGATTCAGAGAAACTGGAGAAAAAAATATATAAGGTTGGAACAGAAAACACTGTTCAAAAAAGTTTTTCAGACTTTTTCAGCACACGTGGTTTAGGTGAATCGAATTGAGTGCAATTTAATATGTATTTTGCAAAAAACAATGTTGCAAAATATGATTGCAATGATTCATTAACAGCTCTTATTTTGGCACAGAACTGAATATTTTTAATTTTTTGTATGAAATATGAAAAACACTAAAACAATGAAATATAAATTTGTGATTTTTTTACCTTAAACTGAACTGATTTTATAAGTTTTTATTAAAACCTGTTATGTAATACAAACCAAATATAAATAAAAATATTAAACAGCTTTATATTTTAATTATTTTCTTAAAGTTCCGTCCAAACTGAACTGGTGTTACAGACTAATAAAAATAATTGAATGTTTGTATAAATGTAATAACCGTGCACTTCTGCAATGTTTGTATATATGCAATATTTGTGCACTTATCCGAGTGTTGTGTAAATGCAAAAACCGCATAAGTGCACAATAAGTTGCGCGAAAACCAATGTGCACTTATCCGTAGTTTACTGTAAATAAACAAATTTTTTAATATTTTTTATTCCCGAGATAAACGAAGATTGCAAACTATACCATACTCTCTTATTTAAAAAATTTTCTACTTATTCCATTGATTGCACTTTTTTTCGGGACTGTTACTTATTACCCCTGATTACATATGTCGAAGTCGACTTTCGACAAAATTCGACCGTTTTTTTTTTTGGTTTGTTTGAATAAAATTAGTACTAGTTTACAGAAATGTTTAGTCTTGAAAGTTTTTCATCAGCTGATAAAGAAGAATATGATAGGAGCAGGGACAGGGACTACGGCATACATAATAAGGGGATTTATACAACATATTGAAACAAACTTGTCATTTACAACAGTGCGAATTTAGATGCGGTGATTTAGATGAATGCAATGAATTCCGCTACATTCATCTTGAATTCATCGTCAAAGGCGATTAAGAGTTCTACCGACAAGTCACCAGAACCCGTAACTTTGACCAGGTTTCCGTCATTCTTTGTGACGTCATAGATACACCTATACTTTTCATTTAAATTATAAAAATCAAATAAACAGTCTATTTTTTTTAAGAGAAGGATCTTAACATCCCCTTTGGAATCTTCTAACAAAAACAGTTTAAATTCATTTCTTTAGTGCTTGTATTTATTTGTCCTACACTGTACACGCCCCGTTGTGAAACAATTACCAGTTTAGCAAATATTTTAATAATAATAAAGTTGACTTATTTTAAGCAATAACAAATTTGTCTCTTTTCAGAATAAACCAACAAAATATTTCAGTGCTTTGGAAAAAAATAAACAAACACAAAAAAATATCTAATGTCTGAATAAACGCAAAAAGAAAAATATAAAAATCAACAGTATTGTACAAACAATAAACTGAAAATAATTTTTACTTTAGCGCGAAAATAAAAAAAAAACGAGTAAAAATTATAAAAATAAAAAGTGAAAACTTAAATTGCAGAAAATATAAAAAATTTTAAAATTATTAAAAAAATAAAATAAAAAAGATTAGAATATTTATTATTAGAGCTTAAAGCTTGTGTATGGAAAAATTTAAAAAAGTGTACTAATCACAAATATTTATAACATTTGTGAAAGGAATATTAAAAGTTCAAAACTAAAAAGTGTGGAGCACCCATTATCAATAAATTTCTTATACACTATCAAAAAATATGCAAAAATATATGTAAAGTTATAAAAGTTAACTATAAAACGAAAAAAGTTATAACCTTATAAATATACCATAAAAAAATGGCAAAGTGTTAAACGTCTTTAAAAATATTTAACTGAATTAATCATCGCTCATCTCTAAATAGTGCATCAAAAATCTACGGAAAAATTCCATAACAGTGAATAACATAAAAACTGGTAATACCAAAATCCCATAGTCGACTTAAGTTTTGACTGTCAACACACCTGAGCGCATTATAATATCTCTTTAAGCCGAAATATTTTTGAAAAATGCAAACTATTTTCAAACGGCTCTTGAAACACAAAACTATTCAAAAATCTCACAACACAACTTTGCAACAAATTAAAACACTCTAGTGAATGAAGGCATTATTTGAATCAGTTGACAAATCCTCTAGAGATTTGAAATCAAGTATCAGTGTTAACACTAAGAAAACAATAACAACACATTGTGTGTGAGGTGAATATAAAAACAAAACAACAGAAAAAATTCAATATCAATAGAAACTGTTAAAATACCAAAATAAGAGAGATAGAGAAAAAACCTCAACAGCTTGTTGCCTCGGTTATTTTTGTTTGAAGTCAGTGGTTCAAATTGGTTTTCAAAAACTTGTCGATAATTAATGAGTTTAATTAAATAATTAATTAATGAAACCCACTGAAACGTATTAGAAACTACACATATACGAAAGGCCAACAAAACCATAGCGGACTATGATGATTTGTTAATGTTATTAAAGAAAACTAAAAAAAAAACAAAACAAAAATTAAGCTACTGTTAAAACCATACACATATATATATGAGTGTATGTATGTTTGTTTATATATATACAAATTTATAAACAAATCAACCACCTATTAAGGTGATTAACATAGCATTGCTAAACACGCATCTCATATAGTTTACGAAATGTTTACATTTGAGTGAGGATTAAAGACTTAATTAAATGCTAAACAAACGATTTGGTAAAACGAGATCAGCCGTAAATACAGGAATATTAAAGGTGAGTGCTTTTATTATTAGTATTGAAATTAGTTACATTTGGAATGCAGGGGAATTTGTGTTTTTAATTTGTCATTGCCAAGGAAATGTGAATTTTTGTCGTTTATTCAACATTTGAAGGCATATCAGATGAACTTGATAAATGTTTTAAGTTGTTACTGTCAATTCGATAAAAAAAAAGATTCCAATTTGATTATTTAACAGCGGCAAAACTATGCAGTTTACTACTTATTATAATAAAACGGCATGCAGGATTTTTGCGTACCATATAAAAGTTTATAGTACCAGTAATTTTATGAAAGTAATATATCATTGGATAGCTCTTGCCTCAAAGTTGTGCACAATCTCGATAGCTCTTAAATTAAGACTGTAATCACGGGGAGAAAGACGGACACCCCAAAAAAGGAAGTGTGTGTTGGAGATGACAGTTGTTTTTGTCCAATATTGTTTATCTAAGGACTTAACCTCTTCTTAGAGCTTGCGTAGCAAATTTCCGCTCAATATTTCTTAAACCATGGCTGTAATCGCGGGGACATATAGGCGGACACAACCAAAAAGGGAAGTTTGTAGGGTATATGAGAGTAGTTTTTGTCCGATCTTGCTTATCTTATACCTTAACCGCCGCTTAAACGATAAAAGCTTTCTTGCCTAATTTCAACTCGATTGCTATCATTTCTAAATTTTCGCACCACCGAGTAGGAGGGAATATATCATTTGATATTACCGCCCCTTCTGGTAGCTCCCATACAAATGTACCTTTCCGCCCACTATAGAGATGGAATAATAATGTCAATAAATCCAACGCGATCATACCCAAATTCTTTATTTAGTAAAGCTGTAGCAGGGTAAAGTTTTGGAGAAAAATCTGGGAGTCTAGACACGCCCCTTCTGGTACCCCCCTACAAATGTATCACTCCGCCCACTTTGGAGATGGAGTAATAATATCAATATACTCGACATAATGATGCCCAAATTCTGTATTTTGTGAAGCTATAACAGAACAAAGCTTTTTTCTTGTACTTCCCATACAAATGTACCACTCCTCCCACTTTAGAAATCGAGTAATAATATTAATATAATTAAAATATTATGTTTTACTGAGGGTGAGGTAACTTAGGTTGCCCGACTGAAACTTTCTTACTGGTTCCTACTCTATTCGATCAAAGTCGCTCTCAAGCCATTTCGTTGCTCTGATAAAGGCATAGATGTTCCGCAAATCACCTTCTAATAGACAGGTATTGTCCACAAGTGCACCATGACCAAATTTCTCATATCTCAGGTCACCAAAAGCAGGATAGTGACATAGAAGTTGATCCGTGTTCATCTCTTCTTCCATATCGTTGTAGGGACATTTCAACCAATAAGATTGTTTTCCTACCAAATCTGTTTGGTCACACGCACCCATCTTTTCTTAGCACTTTTTCCATTACCCCTCTTGGGAGCATATGGCTTCCACAACGTATCTGCATCTTACACGATTTGTTGCTGTTATTAAAGTGTCTTCCAATGTAAGATTGCATTCTCCCAGCTATTGGAGGATCTTCCGCCTTCAGGTGTTATTGGGTCGACCATGGTTTCTTGAGCCTTGAGGATTCCACTCTAGGGCCACACCTGTGATACTTTCCAGCTTTTTCCTGATGGTATGGCTGATACACCTCCATTTGTTTACGTTTAATTTGCTTCAGGAGTTCCAGACACCTTTGTTGCTGATGGTGTTGGGCCAGAATATTCTGCATATGACTCTGAGGTACTTGTTGACAAATACCTGTAGTTTTTGAGTAATTATGTTCGAAATGAGCCAGGATTCACTTCCATACAACAGAGTAGACTATACGCATGGAGTGAGCTTGGTTCGTCTGCATATTTGTGAGCTGTTCCATACTGATTGCAATCACCCGAATGCTGCTCTCTTTTTGTTGAACCTGCTGCTTGCGTCTGTTTCTGCGCCGCCATTTGTTGACACTATACTGCCCAGATAGCAGAAGCTTTCTACGTATTCGACTAGTTGGCCTTGTCGCATGATGTTTTCCGTGCTAATATTGTTTATTTTAATGACTTTGGTTTTCTTGTTATTTATCTTAAGTCCAACATTACGCGCTAATCTTTCTAGATCTTCCAGTTTCGTTTGCATGTTGGAGATTTTGTGCGAGAGTATACAAATATCATTTGCATAATCCAAATCCTCGAGTTGGCATGAGAGACTCCATGTAATTCCTCTTCTCTCTAGACAGTCATTGCTCATGATCTCATCCAGCACGATAGTAAAAAGTTGAGGTGATAGAGAGCCTCCTTGTTTTACTCCAGCGTTAGTATGAAATGTTTGGCTGAGAGTTCTGCATCCTCGTACATAGCTCTGATGGACCAAATTATTTTCTGGGGTATTCCTTTCTTACCTGCTGCTTTCCATATGGGAGTCCGTTTGATGGCGTCGAACGTTTTCTCGAAATCAGCCATTGTACTCCAAACTCATTTTATATATGACTTTGAGATTTCCATTTTTTGTCGTCACCAACAGTTGCTTAATGTAGTACAATTAATGTGCCATAGGCGGCGCTGGAGTCGTATATTTTTTATTTTATTTTCTTCAATAAACTTTTTACGTTGAAGCGCCATAAACCACCAAACCAGAACGAACTATTTCAAAAACCCAACATAAAGTCATACCTAAGGGAATCTGTTAATCTTTTACAATATTTAATTTATATCGAAAACAAACCAACAATCCGCAAGACAGTTTGTATTTAACCTTTTGTGGAATGCCTCCAAACATTTCATATCAATTTGTACCCTAAACACCCCCACACTATACACTGTAGGTGTTATACAGCTTAAGTGAAGAGAGAGATTTGTGTGACGTTTAATGCAACCCAAAACCAACAACAATGAAAACATTAAATCAATGTTTACAACCCGGGCTGGGCTGTATCTTCCTACCCCACCCTCCCAAACACTACCTAGTTTGAAATCTTTCGAATGCGTTTTTATGACGGTCATGTCATAAAGTAACAAATTTACATTAAATTCTTTAAGCCAACATTTGATGGTCGTCTGCAGCACGTGGGTGACAAAAGATTGTTTGGTCAGACACGGACTCAGACGCAAACGCTGGCAATGATCACCAAAGCGCTGATGATCATAGTGGTTAGCACTTCGTTGATATTGGTTAGCCGCTTGGGGTGTTGTTGTTGTTGTTATTCTTAAATGCACAATCTAAGGTGTGAAATTAAGTTTTCTAGAGAAATTTGTTTTCGTTTAAAGCCAACAAGAGATAACAATTTGTGTTAAGACTAATTTGGGATGGATCTTATTGGCTTTGGAATGCAATATGGATGGGATGGTATTTACTTTAAAAAAAATTTAGAGCAACACGTGTCGCTACTTATTGAATGATTTAAGAGCAACACGAAACAATAGTTCATACATGGCTAGAATACCAATAGTGTAGGCACACTAATTAACTGATTTACATAAACAATTACCGGATAGTAGTTGGAAGTTTTTGTTTTTTTGGGAGAAACTGGTTTCAGTTTCAGCAGTTTTTATGGTCGTAAACAAAACGAATTTTGTTTTTTATCCAAAAAACATATAACTTCTTTACTACACAGTAGTTCCGCCAAAGTTGTAGCTAATTAATCTCTTTGGAGGCGTCATTTACGAAAAGGAAACATTAATGCGACATATCTGATTAGTACCAAATATGGTAATATTTATGAGGGAGGCAGGAAAACAAACTTCTCTGATATTTTGTTGTGTCTTACACTAAATCCTCTGTTACGTAACTTTGTTTCTTAAAACTGTAGCCAAAAAAATCGGTCCAAAACCTCCAACAAGTACTTAAAAATTTCCCACAATATTTTTCTTGTATATTGCTACAGATTAGCAGGTGTTATTGTGGTTCTTTGCTTTGGTCTTGACAGTTTCTGGTATTACCACCCCAGACACACACACACACACTTGTTTGCATTTTCAGCATTAAATGTAATTTATGGTTAACACCCGGTCTCGGCTTACACACTAGTTAAGAATTCTACAAGATACTTAAATAGACAACAGTATTACTGTTGTTTCCCTCTTCCACCCGTTATTTTGGCTAATATAAATTTGTCTGTTAGTGCGAAGTGAAATTTAAATTTAGAGCACAACACACAACCTTCAAGATATTTGATCACATAGACACAAATGTGACAATGAAATAAAACGTCTGGTCTATTAATATGATACTTGAAGAGCAACTAATTTACTTTGCACTTGATTCGGTGAACAATTGTTAAATGAGACACATATTTCTAGATTATTGTCGAACATTTGTCCAATATCTTCGAGTCTTAGATTGCCTATAAGCTAGAATTTAGGATGTAAATGATATCATTTCTTTGAATCCCTTACTAGGTCATGGGCTGTCCTTCTTATTGAACCATACTATCGTTCATGCGATCATACGTAGATATTGACCAAATATGGAAAATGTTATCTTTTCGGAGGAGTTGAATTTGGAACTATCGATCAGTCTACTGGATCACTATAGCATAGTTCAAACCGAAATAGCGGTCATTAGAATAGACGTAAGCGAAGTTTACGATAACATTGATGTTGGGGAACATAAGTGGGGAACATCGTCTTGCGGGAAAACTAAACCTCACTGCTAAGGATAGATGAGTGAGCAAACCCACTTGCACAGCGACCAAACACATTTGGCCTACCATGGATATACAGGGGACACGATTTTCGTTGAACCTGACTAAAATCCATCTAAGAAACATAAAAGTCTGTAATAACCGATCAGAGGCCGGTATGAAAACACGCCATGGTGTTAATTTATATACCCTTCACCACGCGCACGAATAGAATGAAGGGTGTATTCATTTTTTTTCTTCCATTTGTAACGCCCATAAGTAGGCGTGGTAGGTATGATAAAATATATAAAAAAAAAATCAGTGTCTGAGTCGATTTAAAGATGTACGTCTGGCTTTCTAGCACCGGCAGTTGCATGATGGTTAGAACACGCGACTACCATGAGGGGGATCCCAGGTTCGACTTCTGGCTCCAGTCATCTACATTTTTCTTTCATTCGCGGCCCCCTCGATATTGTCGACAGCAACTTCGCAGTATAAGTGTCAATCGTCATGTCTGTGACCCAACCTTACCAACATGCATAACATATTCAAAAGCAGAAAAATTTGACAGATACATAACACTTCGTTCAATAATATGTGTGACTAATTAATTAAAACAAATTTTTTTGCCAAAATTCGTTGTTATTCATCAACATAGTCCCCTTTTAGGGAGTTACAATCATTCCAACGCTTTTCCAATCTTTCGATTCCGCCTTTGTAAAACGATTTTTCTTTGCCTTCAAAATAGGCTTTAGTTTCGGTGATTACTTCATCATTTGAGCTAAATCTCTTACCACGGAGCATCTTTTTGAGGTCTGCGAAGAGCCTGTAGTCGCTGGGGGCCAAATCTGGAGAATTCGGTGGATGGGGAAGCAATTCGAAGCCCAATTCGTTAAATTTTGCCATCGTTTTCATTGATTTGTGACACAGTGCATTGTCTTGGTGGAACAACACTTTTTTCTTCGCCATATGAGGCCGTTTCTTTGCGATTTCGTCTTTCAAACGCTCCAATAACGCTATATAATAGTCGGTGTTGATGGTCTGCCCCTTCTGGAGATAGTCGATGAATATTATTCCATGCGCATCCCAAAATACAGACGCCATAACCTTGCCAGCCAACTGCTGCGTCTTTGGTCGCTTTGGGCGGCTTTCACCGGCTGCATGCCACTCAGCAGACTGCCGATTTGACTCTGGAGTGAAATGGTGGATCCATGTTTCATCCATTGTGATGTACCGACGCAAAAAATCCGACTTATTGCGGGTGATATGTCCCAACAGCTCTTTGATTCATCGATTCGTTGTTGTTTTTGCTCCGGTGTGAGCAAACGCGGCACCCATTTGCAAAACACCTTTTTCATACCCAAATGTTCGTGTATTATGGTGATATCTTTAGAATGTCAGCAATCTCCCTCACTTTCACTTTACGGTCGGACATAATGATTTTCAGTGTTTTTTCAACGTTTTCCGGAATAACAGCGTCATTTGGCCTTCCAGTAGATGGAATGTCATCGGAGTCTGTACGACCACATTTAATTTCGGCATACCAATAACAAATGCTTCTTTTTGATGGAGCAAATCCGAATAATGTTTTTCAAGCCATTCCTGGCATCGAACAATATATTTTTCATTAAAAAACAATGATAAATCAGCACACGGAATTGCTTTGAATTCATTTTTTTTAAACTCAAAAGTAACGTCTCTTAAAGCACTGTAACTTGTAAATAAATGGTCGGATTAACATATGATTTTGACAGTAAGCCTAAAAAGGTTGCCACTTTCGAAAAAAAATATTGATTTAGTTCTAGTGCCGCCATCTATGTGTCAGTCACACACATTATTGAACGAAGTGTTATGTATGGTTTTAAATGATAGACATCTAAAATAACACGAGGTGCTGTTAGTGAGAAAGAGACAGATTTATCCTGATTTAGCCTTACTAAATACATAATTTGAGCACGATCACGTTAGGTGCATTGATATTACAAGTCCATCTCTAAAGTGGACGAAATGGTACATTTGTATGGGAGGTACCAGAAGGGGCGTGGCCATGTAGCCAATTTGCAATACCGTAAGTTGTTTTGGGGAAATATTAATTGGTTAAGTTTCTAACCAATTGGTTGCGTCTTTCGAAAGCTATCGTGACGGACCGACTGACATGGCTTAAACGACTTAAAAAGTCGTGAATCGAATTTGGTTCAAAGAAACCTTAGGTCTAAAGCGACTTCTTTTATGTGTTACACTTTTGAATCGTACCAAATTATATACATCCTCCTACTCGTAGGATGAGCTCTTGGTCCTGATCGAGTCTATTCTCGGTCTTTTTTTGGGAGCGCTTGACTACGTCGATGTCATTATACAGATTATACAGCTCATTGTTCATTCGACGACGGTACTTGCCATTAACGATGATGGTTCTAAATATCTTGGCCGTGGCATAGTAGTTAGAACACGCGACTACCATGCGGGAGATCGCAGGTTCAAACCTGGCTCCAGTCATCTTAAAAGAAAAAAAAATAAAGAAAAATTTTCTTTCATTGTCCGCTCCCCTCTAATGTTGTTGACAGCAACTTCGCAGTATTAAGCGTCGATTCAATCGTCGTGTCTAGTAAGAGCTTCTCAAACAGTGACGTTCGCATTCGTCGATAAACAAGTGGGTGCGTTAGTTGTGAATCTAAAAATAGAAAGCGTGTTAATTCACAACAACACGAGAAGCTATCCCATACCTCATTCATGGGGTGCAAAGGGAAATTAAGTTTTTTTTTCTAAATATCTTGCGAAGTATATTTCTCTCGAAGACTCCCAAAATAGTTTTGTTCGTCGCCCATCGAGTTTATTGCCAAAAACTTTTTGAACTGGAGCATTTTCATATATTTCTTATACGTGTCCGCTTGTGTCAGGATTCTGCGCTGTAGAGCAAGACAGTTAGGATCAGTGTCTGGTTAAATTGCTTTCTTAGCACATAGCAGCATTGGTTTGCGTTTCATACTCCTCCCTTGATTTCCAGGCTGTCATTATTATTTTTGTTTACGATGGAGCCAAGGTAGACAAAATCATCTACCCCTTCAATGTTATACTTGTCAACGTTCACGCAGCGTTCCAAACAAGTAGACTGATTGTTCGTTGAACTAAACAAACTTGGTTTTGTTCTCATTTACCAGACCCATTTCTACCGACTGCTTCTCAAAGCTTGAGAAGACCGCAGTAACATTCCGCAGTCTTCGGCTAATAATATCTATAGCATCGGCATATGCTACCAACATGTGACTTTTATGAAAGATGGTTCCGGTCGTGTGTACTGCAGCCTTCCTCATGTTCATTTCCGTCATGGTGTTAAAGAGATCGGATGACAGATGATCGCCTTGTCTAAAGCATCGCACAAACAAACTTTGTTTTGTTCTCATTTATCACCAGACCCATTTCTACCCACTGCTTCTCAAAGCTTGAGAAGGCCGCAGTAACATCTCGCAGTCCTCGGCCAATAATATGTATAGCATCGGCATATGCTAGCAACATGTGACTTTTATGAAAGATGGTTCCGGTCGTGCGTACTACAGTCTTCCTCATGATAATTGCCACCATGTTGTTAAAGAGATCGAATGACAGATGATCGCCTTGTCTAAAGCCTTGCTTAGTAGAAAATGACTCTGTTAGATGTTTGCTAATTCTCACTGAAAACTTCGTGTCAGTCAGTGTCATCCCACAAAGTTGTATCAACTGCGCGGGGATACCAAACTCAGCCACAGCATCAAATAATTGCCGTCGTATCGGTCGGTAGAATGCAGCTTTGTAATCTATAAACAGATGGTGGCTGTCGATCTGCATTTCTCCATGGGGGTTCACCAAGATTTGTCGTTATGTAAATATCTTATCGGTCATGGATTTACCAGGTCTGAAGCCAAGACCAGGATAGGCCTTATTCCTTTACATAACATACTAGACAGGACCTTGCGTACGATGGGTAACAGCTTGAACCCGTGATAGTTGGTACACATACTTGGATTGCCTTTCTTAAGAACAGGACATAGAACATTTAGATTTCAATTATCGGGCATGCATTCCTTAAGCCAAATCCTGTTTATGAGCTGGTGCATGCATGTTGTCGGCTCATCACGGCTCTGCCTGCAGTCCATTGGCTCCTACAGCTTTATTGTTTTTAATTCTTGCAATTGGCGTTTTGGCTCAGTGGTCGACAATCTACTCCTTTGTCGATGATTGTCATGGATCTCTTACGTATGCTGTCTTCGGCAACGAGCAGAGTACAAAAGCGTTCGCTCCATGTAGGCAGCACACTCTGCTTGTCTGTGGCCAGATCTCCGTCCTTACACGTGGGGATTCCTGTTCCAAAACCTTGGCTCTTTACTCTGTGGTATAACCTTCGGAATGTTGTTCTATCTCTATAATTTTTGATATTCTGTTCCGTCACAGCACGCGATACCATTGGCTGCAGTTTTACCCTGTATGCAGAATGACTTTCCTCAAACATTGCGCGGTATTCCTCATTGTATCAGGGCTTGTCTGAAAGTAATTTTCCATAAACCAGTACGGTCGTTGCTGTGCTGTGCGTCGGGAATATCAGAATTTGGGAGGTTTATTTCAAGTAATTGAGAGAGTTGGTTGGATTAGGCATTGGCTATATCGGTGCTATGCAGCTTTACGATGTGTAGCTTACTTTACATTTGACTTAATCGCGTGCCTAAATTGGCCGAAACTATGTAGTGATTTGTGTTAATATTTGCACTGTGTATCACACGCATGTACATAATGTTTGAGACATGCCTTCCTTCGATTACCACGTGATAAATTTGATTTCTTGTATGTTTCGATCAAGCGATATCCAGGTTGCCTTGTAGATATCTTTATGCGAAACAAATAAGAATGAGCCCAACAAACGTATACCGTGCTTGCCTTTTCTTCACTAACGTTATTGAAAACCACTGCACAAACCTTGTCAACAAAATTAGTGTCTATCTATGTTATTATTGTTTCACTTTTTTTCAAATAAAAAAGCCCCTTTCCCCCTTCCCATAGCAGTTGCCATTGTTCAATTAAGTTTCTTGAACTGATTTCCAAATTCTAAAGAAACTCTATTTGTAGCAACCATACAACATTAAAATCTTTAAAGTTGTTCTTAATTTCCAAAATTATCTAGCCCCAGTTACATCGCATCGCATTGTTGTTGAACACAACTACTAAGCATATCTTATCTACATATGGACAAATAATGTTAACCCTAATAATGCACCGTTTGTTACAAATTTGATAACAAACATTAAAAGAAACGAACAGAACAAATGTTGGTAAAACAAAACGGTTTTGTTTTATTTAAACTATTTTTCTCGCTGCTTTTTATAAACAAAACGACAAAAAACAAACAACAACATCGTAAAAATTCTAAGAAAATTCTCCTGCTTTGTTGCCAGCAAAGCCAAATGACTAAATTTCTTCAAGAAAACACACATTGAGCGAATTGAAGACATGATGATGGAGATTTGAAATTAACATTATAATGCGCGAGATGGGTGCATTCGGAACATGTAACTACCACTAACACCAATGCTAACACTAACACTGCCACCACCAACGGCCATAACATTGTGCATCTTTCCTTAGTGTTTGTTATTGTCTTGGAACAAACATAGAACTCTTTTACCGAACCCGGCTTGAAGAATCTGAGACAATGATGAAATTGGTAAGGTAACAACAACAAGCGCAACCACGTCAAGAATACACGCACTTACATACACACACACACACATGCCAAAGAACAAATGTCTAAAGAGCCCATTTAAGTAGAATGACAAGTAAAGCTTAAGTAGCTTTAAGATATTCCAAATGTCAACATTTCAAACACCAAAACGACAACATCAACATTGGCATAACCACCAACACCGTCGTCATCATTTATGTGCATTGGGGTAAACAGAGACCGGGACGGTGCAGCATAAGCTTAGCCCTCATGCTCCCTGCCCAAGTATGTAACAACACTGAACTTGTTAGATATGATATAAATTTAAGATATAAGAAAAGTAACCAAAACCATAACCAAAATGCGGTCAACAAACTTGTTAAGTTGCAACACGCGCTCTTGTCATATTTTGTGCGGCTGTAACATAAAATGTTGGTAATGGCGGTAAGCGTTTTACAAATATTGCTGTCTGAAATTGTCACAAGATTTTACTGCCAAACTCTTTTGTGTAATAAGAAAAAGAGAAGCAAAATCAAAAGGAAATATTCTACAACTGAGTAAAAACTTTACCGAAAAATTAAGTATGAGGCGCTCATACAGTGATGCAGTTCGATACCGCGTGACCAAATTAGGGTAAAGCCATCGAGTCCGATCATGTAAAATTTTTTCGGCTACCACAGTACATACATCACTGTTTGTTGACGACTTCCGCAATTTTTAAAAGAACTATGATTTAAGGATATGCACTTGAAATGTCCGAACTCTCTACAGAGATGGCTCCTCTATCGGATGACGGATGTTCACGATATATACAATGTTCATATCACCGCCATACAGGAAATTCTATGAAAAGGACAGGTATGTACACGACGAACAAAAACTGTAACATCTTCTACAGCTGCCATGCAGAAAGACACGAATATCGATGCGAATTCGTAGTCGTCAAGATACCTCCGACATTTGGCCTCGCGGTTTTTCCATGTAAGTGGTCGAATATCCACTATTCGCACTAAGGCGAATTTTTTTTTACATCACGCTGATTTGTGTACACGCCCCGAAGGAAAACAAAGACGAGGTCGCTAAAGGTACATTCTATAAGCGCCTGGAGAACATATATATGATCGTTGCCCTGCCCATAACATTGTTCTGGGAAATTTTAATATTAAAATAGTAAAGAAGAAGGAAGCCCCTGGGTTCAGCAGTTGGATAACTCAGTGTACACAACAACACCTCCGATAATGGATTCAGACAGGTTAGCTTCGCGTTAGCAAGAAACATAGTAGTAAGTGGCACCAGATTTTCGCATAAAAATATTCAAAAGGCAATCTCTGTATTTCCTTATCATAAGACAAGAAACCAGATTGAGCACGTGGTAATCGATGGAAGGCATGTTTCAAGCGTTATAGACATGCTTGTGATGTGCGGTGCAAATATTGACTCAGATCACCGCCTAGTTTCAAACGAGATAGTGCTAAAAATGTCCATGACCAAAACCAAAGGAAGCTAGACATCTCAAAGCTGCATACCACCGAAATAGTCAATGCCTACTGCAACCAACTCTCTCAATTACTACAAACAAACCTCCCATATTCTGGTACTCCCGACATATAGCGGCAGCATATTGCGAATTCCACGACCACATCCGCAACGACCGTACAGGGCTATGAAAAACCATTGTCTGAGGAAAAGGATACTGCATACAGGGTAAAACTGCAGCTAATGGCAACGCGTGCGGTGACAAAACGATATAATAAGGAGAGAATAGAGATAAAACGCCTCTGCATGCGAAAAAACCATCTATGGAAGTAAAGAGTGATACAGGATATCGAAATTAACATGTATAGAGGTGAAGTCCGAAAGATAAACCAAAAAGGAAAAAGCAAAGATTTTGAATTCAGGGATCCCACAACGGATGCGGGACGGAAGGATATAATGTGAAAAGAAGGGAGATGAAACAACTCTTCAGGCTGAAAAACGTCCATGGAAGAAAAGAAAGACCCAGGATAGAGAAAATTACAGGAATAGAGGTGACGCCCGAAAGATATACTAAAAATATACAAAGCAAAGGTTTTGGATCGGGGATCTCCTCGTGTAAGGACAGAAATGGAAATCTGGCCACAGACACGCAGAGTGTGCTGCATATATGGAGGGAACACTTTCGTACTTTGCTCGTTTCCGAAAGCAGTATAAGTAACATAAATGACACCTATTCGAAAAAACGTATATGGAAGAAATGAGAGAAACAGGATATCGAAATTTAGAGGGATAGATGTGAAGTCCAAAAGATAATCCGAAAAGTAAAAAACTAAGATTTGGAGGGAACACTTTCGTCCTCCCCTCACGCCAATCATCGACGACGAAGTAGATTTTCCACCAACGAACTTAAACGAAATCAGCACTGCAATTGCACCGCTAAAAAACACAATAAAGCTGCGGGAGCCAATGAACTGCAGACAGAGCTTTTTAAGGCCAAGTGCGATGAGCTGTCCACGTGCATACACCATCTCATGTTTACGATTTGGCTGAAGGATGCATGTCCGATTATCGCCATATGAGTGTTCTATGGGACAGGCAGTGGCATAGTGGTTAGAACACGCGACTACCATGCGGGAGATCCGTGGTTCGATTCCAGGCTCCAGTCATCTTTATTTTTCTTCCATTGCCGACGCCCTCGATGTTATCGACAGCAACTTCGCAGTAAAAGTGTCAAGATAATCGGCATATCTAGTAAAAGCTCCTCAAGCAGTGACGTTCGCATTCGTCGACAAACACGTAGGTGCCGTTTGTTGTGAATCTTAAATAGAAAGCGTGTTAATTCCCATACCATCCCATACCTCATTCATGCGGTATAAAGGGAAATTAAGTTTTTTAAGAGTGTTGTATGTCCTGTGCTTAAGATAGGCGATCCTAGTGTGTGTGCGCCAACTATCACGGGATCAGCTTTTTACCCATCGCATACATAGTCGAGTGTGTTATGTGAAAGACTAAAGCCCATCCTAACGAACATGATTAGACTTGGTCAGTGTATTTTTAGACCTGTTTTGGACGACAAATCCTGGAGAAGACCTAAGAAATGCTGATCGACTCCTACCATCTGTTCATCGAATACAAAGCTGCATTCGACTGTTCGCTACGACAGAAATTGTTAGTTGCTATGGCTGAGTTTGGTAATCCTGCGAAGCTGTTACGACTTTGCGAAACAACACGGTCTTCAGTAGAAACAAACAAAAATCTGATAGATTTATCCAAGCGAGGCTGTAGACAAAGAGATATTCCATGCGTACCATGCGATCACTTTAACATCATCATGGAGATGATCATGTGGAAGGCTGCAGTAAACACGACTGATAACTAAAAACTTAATTTCCCTTTGCACCCCATGAATGAGGTATGGGATAGCTTCTCGCGTTGTTGTGAATTAACACGCTTCCTATTGTTTGAGAAGCTCTTACTAGACACGACGATTGAATCGACGCTTAATACTGCGAAGTTGCTGTCAACAACATTCGAGGGGAGCCGACAATGAAAGAAAATTTTCTTTCTTTTTTTTTCTTTTTTTAAGATGACTGGAGCCAGGTTTGCGATCTCCCGCATGGTAGTCGCGTGTTCTAACCACTATGCCACGGCCGGTCAAATACGACTGATACCTACTTTAATAAAAGTCACAATCTTCTCGCGTATCTTTATGATATAGATATCATTAGTCGAGGACTCCGAGATGTTACTGCGGACATTTCAAACATTGAGAAGCAGTCGAAACAAGTGAGGCGGATGATAAATGAGGACAAACTAAGTTATTTATATGAACGTTGACATCTATAACAGTGAGGTGGTAGCTGATTTGTCTACAAATAATAATGTTAGACTGGATATAAAGGAATAATTGATCGCAAACCTCTGCTACTATGGGCCAAGCAAGCAATGTAATGATAAAGCCCTCGCTCGACAGACGAATATCCAAATATGCCAGACACTGATCCTACCTATTTTGCTTTACAGCGCATAATGCTGGGTAATGACACAAGTGGATCAGTCTATTTTAAGAGTCTTCGAGAGATAGATACTTTGCAAAATATTTAGACCCAACAGCGAGTAATGTCGTCGAATCAACCATGAGCTGTATAACGACATCGATGAAGTCAAGTGCGTTCAAATAGAACGAACGCGCTGGTTTGGACACGTTGTACGAATGGATGCAATACTCCTCCTTGAAAAGTCTTCGGTGAAGCAGGAAGGGGCCACCAAAACTTGGAACTATTGTTGCCGCTGCCAAATAAGTAGTGGCTCAATAATACATTTTCCACAACAATTTCCCTCACTTATAGAAAAAACGAGGCCTCACTTATAAAAGTTACGTTACATAATCATTAGGGTGGCAGAGAAAATTCAACTTTGGAATTTCGATAATGTTCGAGCGTAATATTGTGTCAGTTGTTATAGAATAGATGTAGTCGATATTTAATCCAAATCGAAGAACTTTAAGCCTAGGGATAAATCTATATATGTATATAAAAATGAGATTGTGTTGGTTTGTTCTCATTTTTTAGTACCGCATAGGCTCGAAAACGGATTGGCCGAACTTTTTTAAATTTTTGCAGAATATAGCTGTGTGGTCGCTGGTATTTGTACTTTTGTTATGTCAAGTGGGCGTGGCTCCGCCCATTAGACCCTATTTTTGAAACCGCAATATCAGGTGGATTGATTCTCCAATCGACTTAAAAATTTGTATAGTTGCATTTGGCAGTAAAGTTCGTGATCCAAAATGGTCGGGATCGGTTCAGTGGGCGTGGTATATAACTCGAAACTTTCAACGGCTGTATCTCATGAACTAAAAGAGATATAAAGCTGATATTTGATACGTATTGTTGGTACAGTATGAATTACAGCCAGGGTTGAAGTGGGCTGTGTCACGCCCCATTTATATGAAACCGTTATAACAATTATAAAAGTCAAAGATTCCTAATATAAGGAAGTACTAAAGATCATTTAAATCGGCTTAAAATTGCAATTAAATTATTAAATGTCACTTAGATCACTACAGTTCCAACGTCGTCATATATAGGTATTTAGATAACTTTCATACTTAGCTGTTCGAAGTCCTACAGATTTTATTGTACTTTGTCTCTTTTGGAATGTGTCTCTTTGGTACTGGAGAAATAAATTCTATGGAACGCCGCACACAATTTTGCTTACGAGTAAGTCACACGAGTTCTACTAGATGATATATTGTATAATGATACATTTCAAACGAAAGTTGTTTTTCTTTTGCTTTGGGTTGCCTGCTTTAAGTTTTCAATAACAATTTAGAAGTTAAGTTTTGGCCAAAGATTACACAGTATAACATTTTTTTCAGTTCATTTATTTGGGACTCAATTTTGAGAACTGCACGTGAAAGTAGCCCCAAAAAGAAGAAATTCTGTATCATTCGTTTTGGCAAGTTACATGCCATAATAATTTAATATCGGTATAAAGTTAGTAAGTATCGTGTAGGGGAATTTGTCATGTTTTAGGTTTTTTTTCTTTGACTTCAAATCAGAATTAAGTCCCAAAATCATGTGTTGTACTGTGTTATTATATGTGGGACCATAGTGGATCGGCATAATTTTAAACATACTCTTTTCAGGTTCATCTTCTTTAAGTACAAATTCTTCGAAATAATGGTCGCCTATTTAACTATGTCTATCTTTAAGTCAGCTTTCTTTTGTGCATCTAAATCACTTGTCTTTCGACGACCTTCTTATCTACTTGTCTCAATTTTACATAGCTCTGTTCTATTTTGCTAGCCTTCTGTTTTTGCAGTCATTTTTCAGTTTTGCACAATTCTAACCATTTATTATTTTCAAATTGTTCTTCGTATACTTTTGCAGTTATTTGTTGCTTCTATTTGCCTCATTACATTTTCCTTGGATTTGCAAAACTGCTGATGTATATCTGCGTTTTGTCTATCCGCTATTCTATAACCGGATAATGTTGTCAAGATATGAAATTAACAAAACTAGAGCAGCGTCGACGAGTCTTGCATATTAGCGGATTAAACAAAAAGATTAGATGCATTTAAAATTTGTGCAAGGTATCTTTGACAAAATTGCCTTTACAACAATGGTTTGGAATTATGAATAAGCTGAGTGAGGCCGTTGCAGTAAGGCAATGTAGTGTGATACCTCTCTACTTTGTTGATAAGTTATGCTTTAAGCTATGATCTATTTCTTAGACCTTTCTTTTTCCACTTTACTAATTATTAGTTTAACATTTCAAAGTCACCTCATTGTTGCCTAGATCTCGTTTTAAACTTAAGTACTTTAGTATTTACTTATTATAATAACCCAAATTATAGACTTGCCGTGTCAGCTAGTATTAGCTGTCCGCCACACGAACAAGTTCAGAGTCATGTCACTAACATTTGTCACTCACTCACTCACTTAGTACCTTTGCTTGATGAAAACTCGCCCCAGACAAGTGTCTAACAAGTGTTTCACTGCTGCTTTGTTTCTATACCTTGAGTTCACTTACATTACAATTTAATCTCGTTAATGTTGTTGCCATATTACAACTTGTTGCTCATGATAATTTACGGTGATAAAATTAGCCAACCATCAAGCACCGGCTCTGGCACTCTGGCAACAAAGTGTGTTTCGGTGGCGGCATTTGTTGTCTTCTGTTTAGAATTGATGTCAAATTGGTTGTCTGCGTTGATCTCAAACTTGAACTCCTACTTAATTGTATGCAAGCGTTGTGGAAATGAATTTGAAACAAACTTGTTTGGTAATTACATTCTATATCCAAATGATATGTCTAAATTATTCTACTTAATGTCGACATAATTTGTTGGCCAGATAAGTGATAAAAAAAATGTTAGGTATATTTTAAGAATTGAATGGAACACTAAGGCTTTGTTTTAAGATAAAATTCTACAAATACGAAAATACATATATGAAAATAAGGGTGATTCATTAAGAGCTTTGATTTTAAATTTTAAACAAAACACATAAAATTTAACTGAATGACAGAAATGTTGTTAAGACTATAAATAACAATCCCTGTCATTTTCACTTTAAACATAATTTCATTCAAACATCCGCCGCAACTACGCTGTAAACTCATTCCAAGCACATCGTATTGATTGCAACGAAACACGCCACCTATCATCCATTAATTGTACTATTTTATGTAACGCCCCAAAAGCCATTTGTTTATCACCTTGTACGTCAATGCAATTGCAGCCCGACGGGCTATCTGATTAAGGGAAGTTGACAATTGGTATCAATCCTACATGGTCATGCAAATATTCTTCGACTTTGAGGAAATGGTGTTTCCTTTCATCTGCCACCTCTTACGGAGGTGAGGCTTGGGCTGAGGTGCTAGCCATTCGGAAAGCCATGAAGGCTATTATGGGTTGAGGAATCGTTAGCAGATGACTATCTGTTTGGTAAGCCAGGCTGCAATAAAAGCGAACTGTTGTACATTGTGTTAATCAAAGTTGGTGACGAACTCAAAGCTTAAGTGGGATGGACTAAAGCTCTGGATTTGAGCCTCTGTTGGATCCCAGGACATTGCGATATTGAATCAGCAGACCTATTGGCCAGAGATGGCTGTACTATGCCCGGTTATGACTCTCTGGAAGATGTTTACCCGCCCATTTGCTACCTTTTTTGACTTATTGGAGGATTAGATGTGGAAACCGACTCTATAACTGCTAGATCACTATGTCCCGAATATACCATATCCCAAACGGTGTACATGGTTGGGCTAAGCAGGAGTGGAATTATAACTGGCCATTGCAATATCAGGCACTTCACAGGCATATGGGATTGATTTATATTGGACTACTGCCGTATGTGTGAGGACAAGGAGTAGTCCCAGACGGTGGAACATCTTCTTTGTAGCTGTCCCGCTCTAACGCATAGGAGTCTAAGAAATTTAGGGAAATATTATATAGAGGACCTAGAGTATCTTTCCTCAGTCCGAGTAGGGGATTTAATGAGTTTCAAGCGGTGCTTTCCATGACTAACTGGGCCAAGATGATGATTGGGGATCCCACGAATTTCTCTTCTGTATCTATCCCTTCCCTCTCTTCTTCTTTCTGCAACCCTTCCATATCTCTTTTTTGCTGACGGACAATCAAATTGATAAGCTGTATGGGTGTGTAGTGAGATCCGATTTTTATCAAATTTCATGTGTCCACAATCTAAACATAGTCTTAAATGCAACCTTATGATTAATATTAATCTTAATAAGATCTTAGGGAAGATTAAAGTCTCTGTCTTCAGTCGGAGTAGGCAAATTAATATGTTTCTTGCAGTACCTCTCATGGCCAACTGGGCCAAGATGACGATTGGGAATCTCACGAATTTTTTTTCTGTCCCTCCCCTCTCTCTCACAATGGATCAGCAGATCTCGGTGTGTAGTGTGATCTGGCTCGTACCAGATTTCACGTGTCCACATTCTAACCCTAGTCTTAACTGCACTCTAATGTTAAATATCAATCTTAATATATATCTTTAATCTTAAATGCAATTTAATTTTAAAGATTTACTTTAATAATAATAATCTGATTAATCATCAACGCCTCATTACTTTTCCTATAACAACTTGCATAATCAACTTTTACTCAACTTAATTTTCCATCCAAGTTTTTCTAGTTTTACCTTTCCAAACTCGTCTAATAACGTAGGAATTTAAAAAAAAACTACTCTAAAGCAATTCATTAAAAAAACCCCAACTAATTAATTGAATACAAAATTTAATCAGACTAAAGTAACTTAACGTTGCTGCTCTGATGAGGGATTTGCCGCATTTTTTCCATTTTTCCTGGTCCACTTTGCAACATTGTACAGAGATAGAAGACACAAGTCAAAATGCCGCCAAATACTTTTCCATCATCTGCGATGCTATGCGGCGCAATTGTCATCATTATCATCATAGTCATCATCATCATTAGCATCATGTTGGCAGTCTGGCATGGTGGCAAGTACTCTGCAACAGGCTTTTAGTAAGGTATGAATATGAAGATTTAGTCATTTGATTAGTTTTGGATGAACAGTATGCTCTGACAAATGTTTCATATTGTAGTTGGTGGATTACAATTAAATGTTGGTTCTTTTGAAGATTTTTATTTAAATTTTCTGAGTGAATTTTCAAAATTTTAGATAAAGGATTGACCAACGCTAGTTTCTTTTTAAAAGTACAATAAAATTAACAAAATTAAATTGTTTCGATGTATTATGACCATATTAGTAAGAACAAACTTTCCACTTAACTATAGATACAAATTTGATCAAGTGATTGTCTCGGCTAGCTTCAGTCCAATTTTCCAAAGACTTGTTGATGGTTTTGGGCTGTAGCTAATGGATTGTTTGGATAAAATTGGACTTAAGTGCTTGAATAGTTTCTGGATTATAGGCATAACATCGATCCTGAACAATGGCCCACAATAACAAAAAGTCCAAAGGGGTAAAATCGCAGTCCTGAGGCGGTCAATTGACATCACCAAGACGACTGATAAATTTACTTACAAACTTACTTAAGTGGTCCATTACAAATTACAAACGTGGTTCATAAATAAGAGGCCTGAAGTAGTATAGAATTCCTCACGCTTCGGTATTCTGCTAGGTCTCCTTGTTCTGCGTAGTCCTTTAGGTTCGCCTTCAAACAACTTTCTCGCTAGAGCATTTACATCAGCTATGCCCAACGTCAATGTATGCGATTTGCTCGCCAACGCTGTTTTGAGTAAACGAAAAATCATTTTCCCAAGCATCATTAAACTTTTTAAGCAGTAATGTAATTCGTTTTCTGATTTGTATATGTATGTGTAAAAACGCAAAGCTCTTTATGTGTACATGTTAAAGTACAAGAAGCTGTTTTCGCTCGCGAGCTCAAGCGGTGGGCATAGCTGATTTACATCCATCGTGGCTTCAAATTTTAATTTGGTTACAAATTTGCCTTCAAATTTTAAAAATATTTGCACATATGAAGCGAATCAATATTTGAAAGCATATCATTACTTATTTTATGAAGTTCCTGATATAAGTTCCGATTCAATTGAAAAGCGGAAATTCGGCCCCTAGTATTGTTGTTTCTCATTATCCCAAGATAAGGGGGAAGTACTAAAGTGCTGCCGCAGTCCGTAAAACGTATATTGGCGACCACTTTCCTCCACTTGATTTCTTGGCTGACGTTATTTTTCTTGTTGACGGAAGAAACGATTCATCTACTGCTCTTCCAACTATGAGAAAACTGCAGTAACATCCCGCAGATTTTGACCAATGATGTCTATATCATCGGGTTAGGCTAGTGCCATGTGGCTCTTATGGAATATAGTGTCAGACATTTTGACACTAGACATTCTCATCACCTTCTCGATTCGATTATATTTTTTAATAGTGTGCAAGACATACTATCATCCTTCCAGATACCTATTTCCGTAAGCAATGGTTCAGAGAGATCCATACCAATCTATTACCATGCTATTACAACACTCGGATACCACTATGCACCATTGCGATTGTCCTGATTTAAGAAAGGAGAAATATAAAGGGATAGAAGTGCTACAAAGTTATTCCGGTGTGTTCTCTCTTTCAACTTCATATATACAAGTATTGTCCTCTGCCCTTAAGCCAGCTCAAACCATCAGTGAACTTCACCAGCTTCTCCCTGTTGCATGACGACAGTTCAGTGAGACTATCAAAAAACTATTTCCCGAGAAATTGCTTCATTTTTCTATGAAGAGCTGGGCAATGGCATAACAAACTCTCAATGGCCTTAATTTTCTCCTCATAGTCGCAAAGCCTGCAATAATCCTCCTGTGTCGTCTCCCAGTTGGATGTAAATGCTCTGAGGTGTCCCGTGATTACTCTCATTAGTCATCTAACGGAGTTCCTATCCAGTTCCAACAGTTATCTGGTTCGTCTTTCATCCAGTCCTGGCCAAATATCTCGTGATATCACACATGTTCCCAGGATGCATTTGCCAGCCATTCGATGTGACAGGTCACAATTCCGTATATATGACACATTGGTGGTCGTACTGATCCATCCGATTGGTCCCTGTGCCGGTTGGTCCCAGTTCATCCGCTATTTCGTTTCCTGAAGTGTCACTATGTCCGGGGACTCAACAGAGTCGAACACTACTCTCCGGCAGTTTTGAGAGCGTTGTCCTTGATCTGAACACTTATCTCGACTTTAAAACCTTTGATGCCAAAGCTTTAAAGCCGCTTGACTGTCCACATAGATTGCGACGATGTCCTTTAAATTCCTTACCAGCATTTCCTCCACAGATTTCATAAAAGCGAAGATCTCCGCTAGGAACACTACAATCGTCATCTAATCGTAAGTGTTGCCTAAAATTGAGATCCTCGCTAAAGATAACCGATCCTGTTCCAATTTTCATTTTAGAAACATCAGTGACGATGGACATCCACCTGAAAAGCAAGGAATCTTTCCAATCTTCTCTATCTGGGATCACTATTTCGGGCATGATGTAAAATCCAACAACAGAACCATATAAATCGTTCCTTTGTTAAGTCCTTCGTTGAATCCATGTCTGCTGAACCATAACAATATTGATGCGTGCCGACTTGTGTTCAGGAATAGCAAACTCTGACATGGCTACATAGAATTTGTTCCTTATCGGAGAATCGAAGGCAGTTTAGTAGTCGACAAAGAGGTGGTAGGTGTCGATCTGTTTTTCATCAGTTTTCTCCATGATTTGTCGTAAAGTGCAATTTAAATAGGCATATTCCACGATAGTTCTTACACTCACTAACATCTCCTTTCTTGTATGTGGGACATAACACACTGAGACTCCAATTCCCGGGCATGCTCTCCTTTAGCCAGATGTTCTCCATGAGCTGATGCATGCTCCTGATCAGCTCTTCCCCGCCTTCCTTAAACAATTCAGCAAAGAGACCATCGGCTCCAGCAGCTTTGTTGTTTTTAAGGCGGGAGACTGCCACACGTATCTCGCTCTGGCTCGGAGGTGGACAGTTAATACTATCGTCATGGATTGGAGCGGGGTCTTGTATCTAGTGGTGTCCGTATCCACCCAGTAGGAAATGTCTGCAAGACATCCTCAAGGATAGGTGCACGACCATAGTAAATCGTTGATGATACGTAGAGGACCGTCCATACAAATCGTCGACGAAATTTTCATACAAGTGTCCGCTTTGTCATGCACGACCTGATGAGCGACAATGTCGGTCAAATTGTCGTTGATGCCCAAATAAGCGACATGTCGTCCACATAATCATGCTCGACATAATGACCGACAATGTCGGTCACATTTTCGTTACCAGTGCTTAATAATTTAAAATAACAAATTGAAGTAGTTTAATTGAAAACGTGCGATACATGAACCGTCACGCACTGCTGTTTCCAACAAACTGAAAATTTTTACTTATACTTTTCTCTCTTCAATTTTATGTCGTTATTGTTCCGTGACATTGAACTTTTTTGTTTGATGCACGATAACATTAGTATTTTGTCGGTCAGATTGTCGTCAACCGAGTGTTTTAACGACAAGTATGTACATACATTTTTCACATTTTGTCTTGAGGACAGCGTTGACGACAAAGTCATATATTACGATACTTCCTACTGGGCAGTAAACTTCTGGAATGTTCTCTACATATCTTCAGTAGATTTACCCGGTTTCGTTACTTTCTGATTATCACTGTACTTGCAGGAGAGCCACCCTATTCCACGCATTCTTGCCTTTGCTCTCCGGTAGAATTTTCGGGCGTCCCGTCTACGTCAGAGTAACTGGGGGCACTCATCCTGTCGCTTCTTCAACTCCTTCTTTTTCCTCCTAGGGAGATGAGGTGCCTATTTTCCTCGTACCGCTCACGAACTGCTCGCGTTGCCATTGACAACGCAGTTTCGCCCTGTATGTAGCAACCGTCTCTCTTGTAGCATTGCGACATACATTATTTTACCGGGCATCTTCTTGAGACGGCTTTGAGTACCCAAATACGCTTCCCGCAGTCCGTTTTATGGAGTCGGCTATATATTGCCACTGCGAGGTAATATTATCAGGGGTTGGAGCATTTCGTAGCAGTTGAGTTAGAGGTGGTTGCAGAAGGCGTCCGCTACCTCTGTGACCTGCAGTTTACCCATGTCCAGCTTTCGTTATGCCTGGTTACGTATGTTTTTTTCACATGTTTAGCCTTACTCGAACCTAAACCTGCAGTAAAGTAGTGTTCGGAGTCAATGTTCGCACCCCTGATCACTCTCGATGTTGCAGACAATAACTTCGCAGTATAAGTGTCGAGTCAATCGGCATGTCTAGTAAAAAGCTTCTCAAACAGTGAAGTTCGCATTCGTCGATAAATAAATAGTTTTAAGTAAGATTACTCTTACATCCAGAACACTCGATGCGTGCCTTCGATCGACTACCACGTGGTCAATCTGATTTTTCGACATTTGATGTGGGGATAACCATGTTGCCCTATAAATATTTCTATGGTGAAATCTACTGCTGCTAACTACCATATTTTTTGCCTCAGAGAAGTCAGTCTGGTTACATTAATCGTCGTTTCGGTGTGAAGAAATAATTTCCCGATAGTAGGCTTAAATTCGGTCTCACTGCCTATTTTAGCATTAAAATCGCCTAGGGCAACTTTGTTGTCATGACTTTTGGCTACGGTCATGTACATCCACTAGGCTCTCGTATAACTGGCTTAGTCCTTATTATATAAGTGTAATATGGTTGCAGCTGATAACACGATTTAAAAATTAGGTTTCCGAATTTCCGAATAAAAGAAGGTCTTTAAGACAAAACTACCATGTTATACATTTATATTTTTATGGCATATTTCTTTGCAATCATACATTTCTAAATGACGTTTATAGATTTCATACTATTATGTCATAATGTATTGACGGACTTTCTCTCTCTGATCGCAACATTTCTAATATTCAAATTTCTCTATACACCTCAGTTGTAACTTATAAGCCACCAGCACACACGGCCTAAGTTAAGTTATGCGACACAATTTGTAAAAAAAATCCATGATGAACTTGAAACGCTTGAGCGATAATGAAAGCCCTATATACGACAATGTATAGAAATTGATGTATGTATGTATGGTAAATATTGGTAAATACCTAACAAACCCATTATATCTAGCTACTATCGTATCGCATCATATGTAAAGCAAAGATATGTGAGTATGCCAACGATAAAATTAATCGTCTACTTTAATGTTGAAAATTAAAATCATAGTAATTTGTAGTAGCATTAAACATTTTGTTGTACAATGAAGCGTTTCAAACGTAACATTTTACGCTTGATTACATGCATTTGTTTTACGTTTTTTGTGTCGTTCAGCACCACCCTCTTTACCAACTTAGTCCATGCTGCCGCGACTGAAGGCTACAGCCTATGTAGTTTACCCCAGCGCACAAACTGTGGCAAACGACAGCAACAATCTCAACATCATTTTCAGCATCAACGTGAACATCCTGTGGACGCGCCAACGAAACCCATTGATGACCGGCTCAGGCTTAACAAACATCTTTTTACAACCGAGAGAGGGTGTTAGACACCCGGCTACTGGTTACAAAGTTAACAACCAACACACCGACAACAACTTTGTCAGAACCAACGGCGAAATTAAAAAAATAACGCAGCATAACGCTATGCCAGTCAGCGCATATAAAAGGCTTTAGCACAGATTTTGCCACAACACCAAAATGACAGTGGCCAACAGGTGTTTTTCTTTTACACAATATGCCGTAACCAGAACATCGACAAATACCCCTCGGTGTGTTTTCATTTTCCATTGAAAGTTTTGTGCAGACAGGAGACAGAAAGTTGCGGACGACGACGACAGAGAGTGTTATCTTAACATATTTAATAACAGGAACATCGCCAGCAACAGCAGCACCCAACAACAACAACAAAAGATCCGCTATTTAATCCAACAAAATCCTTCATTCAGCTTTGTTGTATTTGGGGCGCTCATCACGTCAAGTAAAGCTATTTTTGAAAGTTTATCAACGTGTTTAGATTTGAGAGGAGAGCACAGATGGTAAACTCAAAGAAATAGCATAGTCAGCTAGGATGTTATGTAGAGTTATTTATATGAAACAGTAATTACTTTCAGGTGAACTGATAAACACCCTCACCCTATGTATGATATTGTTTAAATCTCGAGCTATCGAAATTATCAACAACTGACCAGATTTTCACACTTCGGCAAATCCTGGAAAAGACCCAAGAGAAACAGATCGACACGTACCATCTTTTTGTCGACTATAAAGCTGCCTTCGACAGCCCGATACGGCAGAAATTACTTGAAGCCATGACTGAGTTTGGTATTCCAGCGAAGCTGATACGTCTTTGCGGAATGACGCTGACTGACACGAAGTCTTCAGTGAAGATTGGCAAGGACCTTACGGAGCCATTCTATACCAGACGAGGCCTAAAACAAGGCGACGGCCTATCGTGCGATCTCTTCAACATTGTGATGGAGATGATAATGAGAAAAGCTGCAGTAAACACGAGTGGCACTATATTCAACAAAAGCCACATGCTACTCGCGTACGCTGATGACGTAGACATCATCGGTCGAAAACTGCGGGATGTGACTGCAGCTTTGTCAGGTGTACAAAAGGAATCAGCGAAAATGGGCCTAACGGTGAACGAGGACAAAACGAAGTTATTAGTTTCAACGAACAAAGAATCTACTCTTTTGGGAAACTGCGTGAACGTTGACAACTACAATTTCGAGGTGGTAGATAATTTTGTCTACCTAGGCTCCGCCATTAACAAAGCAAATAATGTCAGCCTAGAAATCCGGATAAGAATCCTGCTTGTAAATAAATGCTACTACGGACTAAGCAAGCGATTCAATGACAGAGCCCTCTCTCGACGAACAAAACTTCAGCTATGCCAGATACTGGTTCTACCTGTCTTAATGTATGGCTCAGAATCCTGGGTTATGACACAAGCACAAGGATGAATCGGTTCCGGCGGTATTCGAGAGAAAAATACTCCGTAAAATATATGGGCCCATCATCGTTAACGGAGAGTATCGGCGTCGTATGAATCATGAGCTGTACGAGCTGTACACTGACATTGACGTGGTCAAACGCATTAAGGTGCAACGGTTGCGTTGGCTAGGTCATGTTGTACGCATGGACGAAAATGGACCAGCTCGAAAAGTCTTCGACAATGAACTCGATGGACGGCGCAGAAGAGGGCGACCAAAACTCCGTTGGAAAGACCAGGTTACTGAGAACCTTACAGAACTCGGTGTGACTAACTGGAGAAGAAGCTCAGAAGATCGAGGCGCTTATAATATTATTCTACGTGCGGTATATAATCCACTGGGATTGCATAGAAGTACCAGCTAAGTAAGTAAGTATACAAAATCTAACAGTTAAAGAAAATATTTTGTTTTGATGTTGTTGTTACTAAAATTGACTCAGTTATAAGCTCATAAGTGAAGAATGACTGTTTTTGAACCATAAGTCAAGATTTAGGGGGTATAAGAAACTTTGGTTTCCAGATTCATGTTGTACTCGACCAAACCTATACCATGCTCAATGTGTCACGCATAGAAACTATATGCCAAATTCCAAGGCTCTAGCTTTAGCCGTTTCAGCTAGAGAGTGTTGAGTCTGGTTTATGATAAAAATTGAGAGGATTTTATTACAATTGGTCCATTTATATGAACAATATAACGGTTTTTTTGAAAAGGTCTTGCCAAGTTCTTTTACCTCCCCGTAAGATGTAATCCTCATGCTTTACGAGATGCAGGCATTTGAAATTTTAAGTTGTGTGGGTGGGACCGGCCGTTGTATAGTGGTTAGAACACGCGACTACCATGCGGGAGATCACAGGTTCAACTCCTGGCTCCAGTCATCTTAAAAGAAAAAGGAAAAAAAATTTCTTTCATTGTCGGCTCTCCTCGAATGTTGTCGACAGCAACTTCGCAGTATTAGTGTCGAGTTAATCGGTATGTCTAGTAAGAGCTTCTCAAACAGTGCGTTCGCATTCGTCGATAAACAAGTAGGTGCCGTTAGTTGTGAATCTAAAAAATAGAAAGCGTGTTAATTCACAACAACGCGAGAAGCTATCCCATACTTCATTCATGGGGTGTAAAGGGAAATTATGTTTTTAAGGGTGGTACCACGCAGATTCTACCCCGTTGCAGTATGAATTACCAAAAACTTCCTTCTTAGTGCGCGCTTATGTCATAAAAGGAACCTACATGCCAAACTTTAAGGTTCTTGCTTAAGCCATTTGAGTTGGGGAATGATCAGTCAGTTAAGTAATCAATACAGATAAAATGCAAACGCTTCATAAGATGAACGGACACCACATTTATGTGAGTGTAGCTTTATTCCATTGGTCTGAGTGATTGTACCGCTTTTATCCCTAAAAGTTCGAATTTTAAAAGATTTATTCGTAACGCACAACTTTAATGGACTGGTACCCCCTTTAATTCTATGGGCAGCATGTCCATAAACGATTATAACTTTGGCCGTTTGGTCTGAGTGATAGTAACAGTTTTATCCCTTTTCGGTCTTTTTTTAAACCCGAAATGTTCGAATTTCTAAAAACCCCATCAAGCGGCTCTCTAATTCTATAGGGAGCGCAGTGCCAAATACATTTTTGTAACTCTATCTTTAGGCATTTGGTCTGGGCGATAGTAGCAGTTTTATTCCTTTTTCGGTATTTTTAAACCTTAACTGAAATATTCACTTAAATTTTTCCGGCTATAGCAGCAGCCGTTTTGTACAAATTTTGGATTGCGTGGGCGGTGCCACTTCTGTCATATTATGTTTTCATGTAGCCTATGACAGAGGCCCTACGAATAGTACCTAAACATTTCATTGCAATCGGTCCATTTATTTCTCGCATATAGCGATTTTTTCAAAAGGGTGTGGCACCGCCCATTTTCCAGTGAGACGTATTCCTCTTTGTATCAGTAACATATGTAGCAAATCTCATCTTTATACCTCTAATGGCTCTTGAGATATTATCGATTGAAATGCCGGTATGTGTAGGCGGTGCCACGCCCCTTTGTCGGATTATGTTTTCATGTAGCCTATGATAGAGGCTCTATGGACAGTATCACACAAAAGAAATATAATTGCAACCGGTCCATTTATTTGGCCAACATAACTATTTTTTAAAAACAGTGCGTGGAACCGCCCACTTTCCACAAAAAATGTATTTTTTTCTTATACGACTGATATATGTACCAAATCTCGACTTTGTACCTATAACACAATGCAACAAATGTTTGATCCCGGCTGCTAAATAGATGATCCTTATATAAAATTTCTTCGATTTTAGCTTTAGCGTTGCACCCCCTTATGATGTGACCACAATTCTCACCCAACCAAAATGTTTACTGGGTTTGTTTCTAAAATTTTCCATTTGACATTTATGCACAAATTATTTTTCAAACTTTGTCACATATTCAAATAATTTACGTGACAACACTTCTCTCAACTATTTGTTTTGAAGTTGTATAGACACAAATAAATTTCTTTTAAAACTAAATAGAAAAAAAATTGTTGTTAATAATCCTTTTTCATCTTTCGTCTCAAACTAAAATGTTTGCAATAAATTTACTTAAACAAGGAAAACACATGTACCGGCCACGTAAGTGTAAGTGACTATAGTTTATGGTGTCCGTATTACGAGAATTCGCTACTCAATTGGTTATACTCTCTCTCTCTCTCTCGTGCTTTTAGTCTCTATGACCTCACGTACCATGGCCAAATTTAAAGATGGTGGCGAACATGCCACATTCAATGATATGCCCATTCCCCAGGGTAGCTGGCACGAGGCAAATGCTCGTAAACAACGACGTTACATGATGGTGTTTCTAAGTGGACTAGGTTCGCTTGTGGGAGCGGTGATATTTGTAAGTTTGTCTGGTAGAGAAGGCAAAGGAGTATTTGAGATGTATTTTTGTTGTTTGTGTTTGTCTTAAAGATATCCAGCACTGGTTTAATGGTATTCAATTACACAGTTCCCGATTATCCTTATGAAGATGACAAATAGTTAGTAGCTGTGGCCATGTGTTGCAGGATTATCATCGCGTGCGGAGAGTTTATTATATATAGGACTTTATGTTGTTGTCTGGCTGCATATCATATGTTTTTAGTTGTTAATATGTAATGATTAAATATATACTTGTAATATTGCAAATAACTTAGGGATTTTTGTTTTGAATTATTTAGCCTGAAAAGATTTTTTTCGTATAGAAAGTCATACGAAGTTTCTCTACATGAGGAATTTTTTAAATATCTGTTGTTTAAGTTACAAAATGAATCCTTTCAGAGCACTCTTATGTACTTCTAAGTTTACGTGGAGTCTGTCTTCATATGGACCCATTAACAAATGAGTAAAAATCCACAATGAAGTCTGTTAACATTGTTGGCATAAAGGTGACATTTTTTAATAATTGTTGCAACAATCATGTGGATATACAAAATATATAGTACCCTACTCTGTTTCTAAGCCCAATTATGATGTTTTAGCAAAAAACTTGTTAAAATCGGCTCAGTAGTTTCTAAGATCACCCGTTACAAACGCTCCTCATTAAGCATATTTGACACAAAACAACTGATTTGAGTTCTAGATATCGCATCAGTTAAGAAAACAGTCACTGTCGTGGTAAGAGTCATTAAGACATGTTCATGAGACTATTCTCTTCTAGGCAGGAAAAAGCAATTTGGATTCAAACTTTTAGAGCACTCTTATGTACTTATAAGTTTACGTGGAGTCTGTCTTCATATGAACCCATTAACAAATATGTAAAAATCCACAATGAAATCTGTTAACTGTGTTGGCGTGTAGGTGAAGTTTTTCAAAAAATATTGAAACAATTATGTAGATATACGAAATATAAAGTACGCTACTCTGTTTCTAAGCCCAATTGTGATGTTTTAGCTAAAAGTTTGTTAAAATCGGTTCAGAAGTTTCTAAGATTACCCGTTACAAACGGTCCTCCTTAAGCATATTTGACTCAAATCAACTGATTTACCACATTAGTTAAGAAACCAGGCACTGTTGTGGTAAGAGTCATTAAGTCATGTTCATGAGACCGTTCTCTTCTAGGCAGGCAAAAGCAATTCGGATTCAAACTTTTAGAGCACTCTTATGTACTTATAAGTTTACGTGGAGTCTGTCTTTATAAGGACTTATTAACAAATATGTAAAAATCGACAATGAAGTCTGTTAACATTGTTGGCATAAAGGTGAAATTTTTCAATAATTGTTGCAACAATCATGTGGATATACAAAATATAAAGTACCCTAATATGTTTCTAAGCCCAATTGTGATGTTTTAGCAAAAAACTTGATAAAATCGGTTCAGTAGTTTCTAAGATTACCCGTTACAAACGGTCCTCCTTAAGCATATTTGACTCAAATCAACTGATTTGAGTTCTAGATACCACATTAGTTAAGAAACCAGGCACTGTCGTGGTAAGTAGTATTAAGTCATGTTCATGAGACTGTTCTCTTCTAGGCAGGCAAAAGCAATTTGGATTCAAACTTTTAGAGCACTCTTATGTACTTATAAGTTTATGTGGAGTCTGTTTTTATATGGACTCATTAACAAATATAGAAAAATACACAGTAAACTCTGTTAACTGTGTTGGCGTGTAGGTGAAGTTTTTCAAAAATTAGTAAAACAATCATGTGGATATACAAAATATATAGTACCCTACTCTGTTTCTAAGCCCAATTGTGATGTTTTAGCAAAAAACTTGTTAAAATCGGTTCAGTAGTTTCTAAGATTACCCGTTACAAACGGTCATCATTAAGCAGATTTGACCCAAAACAACTGATTTGAGTTCTAGATACCGCATCAGTTAAGAAAACAGGCACTGTCGTGGTAAGAGTCATTAAGTCATGTTCATGAGACTGTTCTCTTCTAGGCAGGCAAAAGCAATTTGGATTCAAACTTTTAGAGCACTCTTATGTACTTATAAGTTTATGTGGAGTCTGTTTTTATATGGACTCATTAACAAATATAGAAAAATACACAGTGAGCTCTGTTAACTGTGTTGGCGTGTAGGTGAAGTTTTTCAAAAAATAGTGAAACAATTATGTAGATATACAAAATATAAAGTACGCTACTCTGTTTCTTAGCCCAATTGTGATGTTTTAGCTAAAAGTTTGTTAAAATCGGTTCGGTAGTTTCTAAGATTACCCGTTACAAACGGTCCTCCTTAAGCATATTTGACTCAAATCAACTGATTTGAACTCTAGATACCACATTAGTTAAGAAACCAGGAACTGTCGTGGTAAGTGTTATTAAGTCATGTTCATGAGACTGTTCTCTTCTAAACAGGCATAAGCAATTTGGACTCAAGCTCACCCTGCCTATCTAGTAATTTATTAGAAGAATGCAATTCAAAGACTGTTATTCGAAACATTTTCGTAAGGCCCTGAAGAGGCCAAAAGGTCTTGTCAATTAATTTTATTGACTAAATCGTATTGCCGACTCTAAAAATGGAAATCTGGTAATCGGTGTCAAAGGATCAACTTTTTCGTCCATACCAGACACTTATTTTTAAGACATTTCATCCATATTGTTGTTTCCGTATAATCGTTGTAAAAAACCGAAATTTAAGAGTACCCCAAGCACATAGTAACTCATCTTCATACATCTCCGGTCAATGACTTCATCAACATACAAACAGCTTCCAAAATGTACCACTGCACTTCCACATATGCCTTACAAAGACCACCACATGTTTAAATAGTACCGTTTCATTTTTCGAGGAATTTATCTAATTAAGATTAGTTTCTACTTCTATATCACATTATTTGATTACTTTTGCCTTATCTTTTCAGTTGTGAGTTGTGAGTTTTTCACCACAAGAAAGAATAATAATTTTCAATTATTTTTTAACTTTACAAAAAAAAGAAAAACATTATGAAAAGAACGGAAAACTAGAAGAAAATCATTTCAGCAATTTTTATAATTTACAGCTGCATTTAATGATGATGTAGCCGGGTCCAGTAGCTGGACACCAGACACTACCACAATCTTTAGTAAATCAATTGTGGATCAAAACAACAACAACACTTGTAATAATCATAACAACAGCAACATCAACGATGAATTCCTATAAATCTCAATGCATCATCTTGTGTATCTCCAGCAGCAGCAATAGCATCCCAGCATCATCAGCGGTATCCACATCATCATCATCATCATAATCATCACATATCATGCCATTTCATAGCACTCTTGATGAGGCGGTCGGCAGCAAAGCAACGATGGACGTTTATGCAACATTAGTTAAGCTCTCTCGATTAACAAGTGTTTTATTTCATTTGGGGCTTTCGATTCGGATAAAGATGAAGATACTGTTGACGATGCCGATGCTGCTGATTCTGCTGACTATGCCGATGCTGCTGCTGACGTTACTGATGCTGCTGATGTTGCTGCTGCTAAGGCAAAATATAAATGCTATTGCTGTTTGGGGATTTAATTCACTTTGTTGTGGCTATTTGGAGCTTCTCAAGATATCTCCATTGTGCAATATTTGTATATCTCTTAAGTATCTTGTAGTGCTTGTGTGTGTGTGTGTTTGCGATACTCTCCCCATACATAACTTATAGCAACAATTGTTATTTGATTCACTCACTGTTCGCTATTGTTAAATTGTTTAAAAGTGCGTGTTGTAAATGCATTTTATAGATCATCTTCTAAAGACTTCATACAAACAACAACAACAACAGAAAAAAATGTTGGAAATTATGCCATTTTCAATTAATTTAATTGAGTTTCCAATGAATGTTATCTTTGTGTATTCGAGTATAATGGAATTTGTATATTTGAGTTTATAAAGATACAAAGATACTTATGTGCATATGCAAATACAGTTCGAACTCGTTTAAGGCATCTCGCAATAATTAAAAAAATCTTCAAAAATGTAATGATAATATAAATGAAAACTATAAGATATTAAGATCAAGGTCATTTGTTGAAAACTAAACTACATAGTAAAAATAAAACAGAAAAGTTTACAAACTACTAACAATCACAAGTTAGTAACATTAACATAGTATTACGACATTATTAGCTGTAAATTTTTAAACTTGCGTTTTGCTCATTTACCTTTATTTTAAATAAGTCGTGTCTCATGAGGTTGCACTGTACTTACACCAGATGTCCATTTGCATCTCTACTCTGTACAGACATTCATTGAATTCCTAAGCAATGATATAACAAACAGTGAAATCATTCTATTCAATATGACGTGAGAATAATTTAAAAACTCAAAGATTTATCATGGCAGATATTTCTGCAGGAGACTTCATAAATTTTGTTTTTTTTTTAAGTGGCCATATGGTAAACATCAGTTGATATATAAACCTTAAGAAATAACAAAGCCACTGATGGCCTTAGATAAAAATGACACATCCTGCATGTTTCAAGACAAAAGTTGTACACACTGGTACAGAATAGAAAAAATTGTAGGAACTTGGCGAGTGACCTTGAGTATATTGGAGGTCTTTACTTAATTTCCCTTTGCACCCCATGAATGATGGAATGGGATAGCTTCTCGCGTTGTTGTGAATTAACACGCTTTCTATTTTTAGATTCACAACTAACGGCACCTACTTGTTTATCGACGAATGCGAACGTCACTGTTTGAGAAGCTCTTACTAGACGCTTATACTGCGAAGTTGCTGTCAACAACATTCGTGCCGGCAATGATAGAAAATTTTTCTTTTTTAAGATGACTGGAGCCAGGTGTTGAACCTGTGATCTCCCGCATGATAGTCGCGTGTTCTAACCACTATGCCACGGCCGGTGGTATTGGAGGTCTGGTCGAGTGAAAAATGAATCAGTATTCAACTTGAATACTCACTTGAAGACCTCTGATTCAGTCAATATTTAACCCAGATTTTATTTCTTTATGGTTTTGAAAAGAAGAATACACAGTACAACACATGGTTTTGGGACTCAATTCTGAGAACTGCACGTAAAAGTAGCCCCAAAAAGAAGAAGTTCTGCATCGTTCGTTTTGTCAAGTTACATGCTATAATAATTTTATATCGATTTGAAGTTAATTAGTATCATATAGGAGAATTTGTCACGATTTAGGATCTTTCCAAAGAGTTTAGATTTTTTTCACCATGTATTTTTGAAGTTTGAAAAAGTTTTTATCCACTATTTCATTAGGACACCCTAATGTTTATAGATCGCATATTTGTTTGTCAAGGAGTTGGATGAACACCAAGAAGTTATTGAACAGGCCCAAGCGGTCTAAAGAGCAAACGGATTTGGACGCCTATTGCCTAAGTTTCAAAGAATATAAAAGGGAGTTAAAGCGGGTTAAGTGGTCTTCATGGATGAATTTATGTGAAGCCATTGAGGGCGGCTGCCAATTTTTGCCAATTACTCTGAAATAATCCTAAGGCACACGGATGTGTACAGATGCCAAATGGTAATTGGACTGAATCCCGAGATTAAACATTGGAAATTTTGATTAATAATGCAGTGGAGGCCGGCTGATATGGCAGAATCAGTTCACGGAACCGTAGTGATTGACGTGATAAGCGAAGAAAAGGTAAAATGGGTTTTGAATAACTTGATACCGTCCAAGTCTCATGGAATAGACGAAGATATCTTTCGTCATTGCACCGTCATTGCAGGCTTTGTTACTGAGGTTACATGCCCCCGAAAAAGTAAAAGAGCTAGCTTATTGCCAAAGACTTTTCGACATGCAATATGGACGCGTTTGACTACGTCGATGTCGTTGCACAGGGTATAGTAAAAGAGCTAGCTTATTGCCGAAGACTTTTCGACCTGCAACATGGACGCGCTTGACTACGTCGATGTCGTTATACAAGGTATAGTAAAAGAGCTAGCTTATTGCCGAAGACTTTTCGACCTGCAATATGGACGCGCTTGACTACGTCGATGTCGTTATACAGGTTATAGTTCATTCAATAACATTACTCGCCTTAAAGATGATGTGTACAAATAATTTGCGAAGTATTTTTCTCCTAAAGATTTCCAGAATAGATTGAACCGCTTGTGTCAATACCCAGGATTCTGCGCTGAAGAGCAAGACAGGTAGGATCAGTATCTAATAAAATTGAATCTTTGTCATTAAATCGCTTGCTTTGCGCATAGTAGCAACGGTGCGCCATCAATAATCATCTCTTGACTTCCACTCTGAGATTATTATTTTTGTTTATGACGCAGGTAAGGTAGACAAAATCATGTACCACTTCAAATTTATAGTTGTCAACGTTCACGCAGCGTCCCAAACGTGTGGAAGCTTTGTTCTTTGAAACAGCTGACTTGGATTTGTTCTCATTAATTACCAGACCCACTTCAGCCGACTGCTTCTCAATGCTTGAAAAGGCCACAGTAACATTTTACAGTCCACGATCAATGATATCTATATCATTGGCTCACGCCAGCAGGATGTGGCTTTTGTTAAATATAATATCAGTCGCGTTTACTGCAGCCTTCGTCATGATCATCATCAGTAGGTAACTTTTCACTCATCGTCCCAAACGAGTAGCAGCTTTGTTCGTTGAAACAACTTACTTGGTTTTGTCCTCATTTATCACCAGACCCAATTTTACCGACTGCTTCTCAATTCTCGTAAAGGCCGCAGTAACATATCCCGGTTCTAGGCCAATGATATCAATATCATGGGCATACGCCAGCAGTATGTGAGTTTTATTAAAGATGTTAACCGTCGTGTTTTCTGCTGCCTTCCGCATGATCATATCCACTATGATATTAAAGAGAAGGCACGACAGACTATCGTCTTGCCTAAAGCCTAGCTTGGTTGCAAATGGCTCTGCCAGATTTTTTCCTATTTTCACTAAAGACAGTCATTGCCATTACGCCGTATTAGCTTCGCGGGGTAATAGTTTCTGTAGTATTGGACCTGTAATTTTTTGTAATTGATTAATAGATGGAAGATGTCAATCTGCATTTCTTGGGTCTTCTCCAGGATTTCTCGTAATGTGAATATCTGCTCGGTCTTGGATTTACCAGGCCTTAAGCCACACTGATAAGGTCCAATCAGTTTCGCTAGGATGGTCTTTCACATAACACACTAAACAGAACCTTAAAGGTTGATCCCGCAATAGTTGTTACATACACTGGTATCGCCTTTATTCAGCACAGGACATAGAACATTGAGATTTCGAATCATTGGACATGCATTCCTTCGGCAAAAATCTCAGCTCTCTCTCAGATCATCGGCTCCCTCAGTTTTATTGTTTTTAAGCCATGCAATTCATTGCCGGCCCCCTCGATGTTGTCGACAGCAACTTCGCAGTATAAGTGTCGATATAATCGGCATGTCTAGTAAAAGCTTCGCAAGCAGTGACGTTCGCATTCGTCGATAAACAAGTAGGTGCCATTTGTTGTGAATCTAAAATAGAAACTGTGTTAATTGACAACAACTCATTTATGGGGTGTAAAGGGAAATTATTTTTTTTAAGCCGTGCAATTGGCATGCTGATCTCGTTTTGGCTCGGTGGTGGACAGTCTACTGCGTCGTCGATAATTGGCATGATTTCGTGACTTATGCTGCCTTCGTGAACGAGCATAGTACGAAATTGTTTCCTCCATATGTACAGCACGCTCTGCATGTATGTGACCACACAGTCCCAAAAAAGGCCCTTCATGAGGTCTAATCGGAGAAGTGTTGAAAGGTCTGTTTAAGGAAGGAAAATTTGCATGCTCTTAGTGAATGTTTTGTAAGATACAAAGAAGGGCAAAGGATGGAAAAGAAGCTTGTCTACAGAATCTTTTCTAGCCCTTGCAAAGGGTCTCATGGCAGGTCTCATTTTAAACACGAGATGTATATGGAATTTTTTGTAGTGTACACAGAAGGGCTGCTTATAGCCATTTTTAAAAAGGAAAAGACGACATTCCTCTCGGATCTTTTCTATCCCTTGCAAGAGGCCTTATTGCAGGTCTTGTTTTAGAAGCGAGACGTGCATGTGTATACAATTTTTTGTTGTTCTCAGTGAAGGGCTGTAAAGTCCTATGGCCTGTATATATGCCTGGTAAAATAAGATGTACTTTAAGTGTGGGGAATTCTGTTCCAAAACTTTAGCATTTTACCTTTTAATATAACTTTCGGGCTTCACCTCTATTCCTGTAATTTTCGATATCCTGGCTCTCTTTTTTCTTCCATAGATTCCTTTTCCGCCTAAATAAGCGTTTCATTTCTCTTCTTTTCTCATTATATCGTTCCGTCACAGCAAGAGTTACCATTGGCTATACTATTGTCTTGTATGCAGCATTTTTTTCCTCAAACATTGCGCGACATTTCTCATCGTACCAGAACTTGTCTGAGCGTGGTTTTTCATAACCCATTACGGTCATTGCTTTAGTGGACATAGATTGCGCAATATGCTGCCAAGGTGTTTCGGGAACATCACAATTAGGGGGATTTGTTTGAAGTATTTGAGAGAGTTGGTTGGAATAAGCGCGGGCTATCACGGTGGTATGCAGCTTTGCAATATCTAGCTTCCTTAACGTTTGGTCACGAGCATTTTTAGCACTACTTAATCGCGTGCGTACCTTGATGATCCAAGTCAATATTTGCATCGCGCATCTTACACACTTCCATAATGCTCGAGACATGCCCTGCATCTATTACAACATGATGAAACTGGTTATTGTCTTTAGATACGGGATAATTCCGGTTGCCTGTGAATATCTTTATGCGGGAATTTGATTCCACTTCTTGCCGACGAAGCTAACCAATCTGAATCCATTATCGGAAGTGTTGTTGGGTAGACTGAATATTCCGACTGCTAAACCAAGAGCATCTTTCCATCATATTTTAACATTTAAATCCGCCAGAACAATTTTATTGTTAAGGGCATGGCAGCGATCGTATATTTTTACCAGGCACTCATTGAATGCATGTTAAGTGTCTTCTACAAAAATCAGCGTAATGTAAAAATATTTCGCCAGAATGCAGATAGCGGCTATTCGGTCACTTTCTTGCCGACTATGAATACACATCGAAATTCGTGTTTTTCTATATAAAACCTACTTAATTTCTCTCTATACTCTACGAATGAGATATGTGATAGCTTCTCGAGTTGTTGTTAATTAATACGCTTTCTATTTGTATATTCACAACTAACGGCACCTACTTGTTTATAGACGAATGCGAACGTCACTGTTTAAAAAGCTTTTACTAGACATGCCGATTGACTCGACACTATAAGTTGTTGTCGAAAACATCGAGGGGCCGGCACTGAAGGAAAAATGTAGATGACTGGAGACAGGAATCGAATCGTGGATCTCCCGTATGGTAGTCGCATGTATTAACCATCATGCCGGTCCCAGTGTTTTTCTGCATGACAGCTGTAACAGATGTCACAGTTCTTTCATCGAGTGAATCCCTGTCCCATTCATCTATTTTCCTGTATGACGGCAATGTCAGCCTTGTATTTGTCGAGGATATCCGCTATTTGGATAGAGGCACCATCTCAGTAGAGAGTACGGACATTGCAGGTGCGTATCCTTAAATCATGGTCATTATAACGTTTTCGTGGTCGTCAGAGTTTTGGGGGGGTTCTTGTTTTCCTCTTCTTCGTGGTTTCATAAAAGTTGTAACATTTAAGGAGAGTGCCTACCAAAGCCACTAAGAGAGCCTTTGTACTTGTTTTGTATAGATTTTTATTTTATATTCGTGATATTTTTTTAAGATGTGAGTGTGTAAAGTTCTTTGTCTTAAACTGCCATTTGTAAACTCTTGTTTTCTAAACAAGTTCAACATTGACAAACTGCCCCTGGTAATGTTTGCCCTTTTACTTGTTTACTTATCTACATAAAATCGAAATCTCTTCTTGTCTTCCTTAGATTACCAAAACTGTACAAACCAATACGTAAGTACGTCTCGCTCTCTAATGTTGTTTTCTTTCTACAACATATCGATTTGTGTTTATTGTTACCGTGTAGCCTGAAAAACCTTTCATTTTATATATTTGTAATTCAATGAATGAAATTGAATTGTATGCACAGTTGTTGTTGTACACGTACATAGTGGTGCCATTAGATTGTGTATACATATAAAACTCACTGATTTACTGATGTTGAGTAGTTTCAGTTTTCAGTTTCGTTTCTTTTTAATGAGTTTTAATTTGATTAATGATAAGTAGAACATAAACTGACGCTGAGTGGCTGCAGAGGCCTGCTGCTGAGCATGGGAAATGCTATACATTGGTGGACGACGACGACGACTGAAAGTCAGCAGCGCCAGCCAAAGTCGTCTTGACTTCAGTTATATCGCCATATATTCATACATTCAAGTTGTAATGTTGATATTTATGATCTTTAGATTGTAAACGATGATAGCGATAATAACTTTCATTTAATTACTAACCAAGTGATCAAGTCGTGTTACGGAATTTCTTTGGCCGTGGAAAATGTACATTGTACAATAAATAGAATCAACCACTTGTTTGTTCATTTTGTTTGCTCTTACTCGGTTAATGTATTTAATTAGCCTCATTTACTTAAGCCGCCATGTGTTGGGTAAATGTTTAAACATTTAAAATGGATTAAAATAAATATTTCCTTATAACGTTAAGAGTAAATGGGAAGTTAACATGAACATACACAACATACAGAAATGTACGATGTTATTAGTTCGTACGTAGAGATGTAAGCAAACACATTTTCATGTAGAACAATAATTTGTAGAAAAACCTCTGGATGTTCAAATCCTTGTCGTTAGTTATAGTAATAAATAAAACTGTATCTAGATTTCATAAATAACATCTGTTAACTTAAACGTTTTTTTACTGTTATATCTTAAAGCCTGTTTTTCTTTTGGTTTTTGTTTAACCCTCTTGTTAATTTCTTGCGGTTACACACTTAATCTTCTTAAACTGTTTATTGTTACAACTAACTTAAACGTCGATTAACTTAACATCCGTTTGGCATTTAAACAATTTACAAGTACGCGCGCGTGTGTCTGAGTATGTGAGTCCACACAAAAATCCCATAGTCCCTCAATAGTTACCTCAATTATGTGTAAAGTTAGTATGAAACCTTTATTATTGTTGCCGTTTTGTTTTTTTGTACTTTTTTTTGTAACCCAAATACTTTTTTCAGTATGCTGTGTGGTTTTTGTTTTTTTTTTTTTCTTAAACGTTCACATCAACATTAAATTGTGCTGACATATGGGGAGGTTTCCAACTAAAATCCGACTTGAAACAAAAAGACAACCGAACAAAATTTTTTTCGGTTAAGAAATGCAGTTAACAATTTGTTACCATTTAACAAAGAAAGTTAAACATGCACTTTCATCATGTCGCCCCAACAGTGAACAGTGGTTTGTGAGAGGGTGAAAAGTCGCTGTCGTTAGCTGAAATAATTGCTTACCTGATTAAGCAAAGAGCCACGTTTTTATAATATAGGCCAGTTTCCGTCAGCAAATCAGTTCTTTGCCATTTTTACTAGTCAAGTAACTGACTGATCAGTCAGTTTACCAGACAGAAATTTCTGTACTGGTTTAGAGTATTTTTCTCCAAAAAATTTTGAAAGCATTACCCATGATTATGCACAGTACAGTAAGACAGGTCAGATGAGCGTCTGGTACAGTTTAAGTTTTGTACGTCAAGAGAAATCTTAGTCTTTAAACCACTTTATTAGCGCATAGTAGCAACAGTTCTCAATATTTGAAAAGGCCGCAGTAACATGTCGGAGTTATCGGCTAATGATATCTACGACATCGGCTATGTTTGTAATGTGCAAAATATTTTGGAAAATGGCTTTGTCCTCAGCTAACACCAGACTCATTTCTTGCGATAACTTTTCAAAGCATGAAAAGACCGCAGTAACATTCGCAGTCCTCGGCCAATGATATCACATAATCATCTCCATACGGATGTTAAAGAGATAGCCTCGCTTGGTAGATGTCTCTGTCAAATTTTAAACTATTTTTACTCAATACTTCGAGCCGATATCTATGACATCGGTTATATTTATAATAGAAAAATATTTTTTAGAGTGTATTTGTTGCCATTTATCACAAGTCTCATTGCGACAACTTTTCAATGCATGAAAAGATCGCAGTACCATCTCTCAGTCTTCAGCAACAACGCGAGAGCAGCTTGTGATTTTTGTTATAGACATTATCAATCGCATAATCATCTCTATAAGGACGTTGAAGAGATTGACCCGCTTGGTAGATGGCTATGTCAGATTTTAATCTATTTTTATTTAAGACTTCGTGCCGATATCTATGACATCAGCTATATTTATAATAGAAAAATATCTTTGAGAGTGTATTTGTCGGCATTTATCACAAGTCTCATTGGGACAACTTTTCAATGCATGAAAAGACCGCAGTAACATCCCTCAGTCTTCGGCCACAACGCGCGAGCAGCTTGTGATTTATGTTAAAGACATTACCAATCGCATAATCATCTATATAAGGACATTGAAGAGATTGCCTCTCTTGGTAGATGGCTCTGGCAAATTTTTTACCTATTTTTACTGAAGACTTCGTGTCAATATCTATGACAGCGGCAGCGATTGTAATAGGCAAAATATTTATGAAAATGGTTTTGTTCTCATTTATCATCACACTCATTTCTTGCGACAACTTTTCAATGCTTGCAAAGACCGCAGTAACATCTTTCAGTCTTCGGCTAATGGTATCTATAACATCGGCATACACGAGCACCGGGGCCGGCCATGGTTAGAACACGCGACTATCATGAGGGAGACCCGAGTTCGATTCCCGCCTCCAGTCTTCTAAATTTTTCTTCCATTGCCGGCATGTCTAGTAATCTGACTATTGGATCACTTACAGGATTAAACCGCGAGTCAAGATATCTAGGTCTCGTGCCACTAATGAATCCACAAGGAAATTCAAGTCTTTCCGCATGTAATCTCTAAAAGATGCCACAATCCTTTCGTATTGTGAATCCCTGTTTCGCCCATCGTATCTGGCAGTAGTGAGAGCGTTATTCTGTCTCTTTGCACCAGTCTCGATGTTATAATCTTTGATGCCAAAGCCTTTAAAGCCGCTTGACTATCCACATAGTTAGTGATCGTTTCCTTCAAATTCATAGCCGTTATTTCATAATGACGAAAATCTCCACCTAAAAAACGCTGCAACCGTCATCCTATCGGAAGTGTTGAGATCCTCATTGAAGACACCTGGTCATGTTCGGATGTCCGTTTTTTTGCCATCAGTCAAGGTAGACATCCTCCGAACGGTAGGAAAGCTTTCTAGTCCGCTCTATCAAGGATCAGTATCATAGTCAGAACCATATAGTCGGTTTCGCTGTGCAGACCTCCGTCGCAAACATTTCCGCTAAACCATAATAGAATTGATACGTGACCCGAATCCGATTGACGCCAGAGGCCAGCCAGCTTCTTGTTATCTTATCGCAATTTTAGCCGCTACGGATAAAAAAAGTAATTATCTTAACACTGAAGGTTTGTGATGATAGTGGAGGAGTCACAGCAAAGGGTGCTGATGATAGATAGTTTGACAACTATCGAAATAGCTATCCGCCTTGCTAGCTGTCAACATAATCCATTTCACATATGTCTTGTAAAACAAAACTCTAAATAATTTTATTCATTATATTTCCCTTTTGTAAAGAAATTTGTATTTGGCCCACCCTTTATATAGAACCCGGCAATACTTCGTTATTGCGTACTTGACGAACACTTATAATATGTTTGGCACTTTTGGTACTTTTTGATAAAATAAACTGTACTTTTTTGGCATTCGATCTGTATAACATATATTATCGCTCTAGAGCTAAACTACAGTTTTGCCACACCCTCTTTGTCCACTGATTGAGAATAACAATTTCGTCTGCAAATTTGAACCTGATGTGCCGAGTACTATCTGTGTGCCAAAATCTGGTGCTAAAATACAGTTTGGTTACTGAACCAAAAAATTAAATTTCGTTTGCATATTAAATTTTACGTTGTCGAATACTATCAATGTATAAAATTATATCTCTCTAGCTCTAAAAAAAAGTTTTGCCACGCCTACTACACCCATTGGTTCAAAAATTTAAATGTCGCCTGCATATTCTTATTCGTATTGTCGAGTACTATCTGGGTATCAAATTGTATCTCTCTACCTCTAAAAAACAGTTTTGCCACGCCTACTCCGCCAACTAATCCACAATTTAAAGTTCGTCTCCTTATTCATGTTGGTGTTGTTGAGTATTATCTGGGTAGCAAATTTTATCACTCTAGGGCTAAAATACAGTTTTTTCACGCCCACTCCGCCCATTGGGTCCAAGATTAAAATTTCGCCTGCATATTCATATTAGTGTTGGCGTGTACTATCTGGGTGTCAAATTGTATCACTCTAGCTCTAATAAAATGTTTTGCCACGCCCAATCCGCCCATTGGGTCAAAGATTAAAATTTCGTCTGCATATTCATATTGGTGTTGTCGATTACTATCTGGGTATCAAATTGTATCTGTCTAGCTCTAAAAAAAGTTTTGCCATGCCCATGGGTCAAGCATTTAAATTTCGTCTGCATATTCACATTCGTGTTGTGGAGTACTATACAAGTATGGGAATCAAATTTTATCTCTCAAGTTCTAAAAAAAAAGTTTTGTTACGCCCATTCCGCCCATTGGCTCCAAAATTAAAACTTCAATGGAACCAAAATAAAGATTTCGTCTGCATATTCATATTTGCGTTGTCCAGTACTATCTGTGTAGCAAATTTAATCTATCTAGGGCTAAAATACAGTTTTGTCCCGCCCATTGGGTCCAAGATTAAAATTTCGTCTGCATATTCATATTCGTATTGTCTTGTGCTATCTGAGTATCAAATTTTATCTCTCTAGCTCTAATAAAAAGTTTTGCCACTCCCAAACCGCCCATTGGGTCAAAAATCTAAAAAAATACATAGTCTACGGTAATGACGATACTATATAGTAACTACCGTTCATTGAAATCGGTTCATCCGTTTAGACGTGATTGGGCCACAAACAAACAAACAGACAAACATTCATATTTATAATATAAATGGGATTATATTTGAGCCAGCCATAGCGTGACATGATGGTTAGAACACACGAATATCATGTGAGAGATCCATAGATCGATTCCTGTCTCCAGTCTCATACATTTTCTTTCATCGACAGCCACCTCATTGCTGCAACAGCAACTTTTCAATATAGTATCTAGTCAATCGGCATGTCTAGTAACAGCTTCTCAAATAGCCGACGTTCGCATTCGTCTAGAAACAAGTAGGTGCTGTTTGTTGTGGGTCAAAAAATGGAAAGTGTGTTAATTCACAATAACTCGAGAAGCTTTTCCATACCTCATTCATTGGGTGTAAAGGGAAATGGATTGTCCTGCGCACCACTGTGCGTCTGTCTTGTTTGTGCAACATTGTAAACCATATTCCGTTTTCCTTTGTTTGCTTTAAAGAACACAAATATGTACAAATAACAGATGCATTAACATTGTTGCTGCTCAACAATGTCGTACATATTGTGCATTAAAAACAATTAAACAACCATAACAAATACAACAGACTGACCCATCGCCAACACGATGTCCGCGCATTTATCCATCCGGCGGCTGTAGCTGTCTTAACTGAAAATGTCTGCAATTTAACTGTTAAACTCTGCTAAAGTTAAATAGCTATAACGCCAGGGCATTAACAAATCGATTGTCATTATTATTTTTTTTTTTTTGTTTAAAGGCTTAACTCTCTCATTTACCTTTCCCCCGGAAGCATTTTTTTTAATGATTTTCCAAGTATACTTTTGCTGCAATTGAAAACAATTCCTTTGGATAACTTAAACTTTCATTCAGTTAACAGTGGCTAGAAAAACGAAAACGACAAACAAAATGATCATGAAATGTCCTAAGCTCAGTTACGGTGACCGATGATCATTGGATCAGTGATCATTTGATTTCGGTTTGGTGATTTTTTTTTCTAGGTTTTCGTTGGCAGGTTTCTCTAAAGGGGTCTTTGCACTTTTGTGTGTTTTTTTAAGAAATAAAAAAGACATCGCAACGAATGTCCCCCCCTGGGGTGAGCTATCAATTTTATTAGGCAATACAACTTTCATTTGCCACAAGTTCAATAAAACAGTAAAACAACGACATCTGTGAGATAAGTAAAAGTGTTGCATCAGTTTGGGACTAAAGTAAAGGTCAATTGCCTAAGATTAGTTAAAGGTTTGCAAAGATAAGTAAATAAGAGCAAATCTAACAGAAAGGAAATCTTATAATACAGTTCAAGATCTATATGAAGTACATATTAAATCTAGATATATACATATAATTTTATATCTATATCTGCCTTATGTCATTTCTCTATATTGCTTAATTTTAATATATATTTTTTTCTATCTTTACAGGTCAGTTTTACAACATAGCACATACTAACTGTAAGTACTGTAAATTCAAGACCAATAAATTATTTTTCTTTTACAAAAGCCATTAAGATTTTAGCAGAAATTACAAAAAAAAAGTGATATGCTTGCTATTTAAACAATTAATTCTCTGTTATTTGTTCCTTACCATACTAACTATTTACACAGCCCACCACACACACACACACACACATATGACTAGTATACTGCATGAAAATATAACAAACTATTTAATTTTCTTGACTCGTTTTTGCTTTGACCTACTGCCGCGCAGCCGTATGTAGTATTTGTTGCTGCTGCCACAGCTTTGGGCATTATTTTGATTCTTATTATTATTTATCCACAACACATTTTGGCTTAAAGCAACAAAGCGTATGTACGTGAAACGAAATGAAAAGAATGAAATGAAATAAGTACGCTATGCTGAATAAGCAACGCGAGAAAGACACAACAAAATTTCTCCAGAATTTTGACCGATATAAAGCTTTAGTTTACTACGGACAAGCTCATATGTGTGGATGCGTTCTCATTTAGCTATTATCTGTGAAATATGATTGTGTTATTCCTAATTTATGATACAACAATGAAATGAACCAGCAGCAGCAGCAGCAGCGGCAGCATAAACTCGTAAACATTTGGTGCAAAACAATGAAAATGGAAGCGTGTAAACCAGCAAACAGCAGATACAGCTTCGGCTACGGCAACAGATACAATCGCGAGTTACCAATACCCAGTGATATAGCTTTGTATCTTATCGTATCGTTTCGTATCGCATCATATTGTTGTATCTACACTTTAGTGATTTGTATGAATGGTGCGATTTGTTTGACTTGATGTTTGAATCACTCACTCACTGCGGCTGCTGCTGCTGCTGCCTGTGATGGCTGTAGCGTCGTTGCTGATGACTCTCGTATTGTGTGCATTGTGTTGTTTATTAATGAAGACTTCTTTTTTGCTGTCGGCATTGAATGCGACCGTTTGCGTTTTTCGCTGTGCCGTATTTAGAACATTCAAACGTCATCGTCATAGCTCTTAGTTTTTATATGATTTTGCGATTTTTTTTTGTTGTGTGAATTGTTGACCATTTTCAATAAATCAATCTTAGTTTACTGTTTTATCACAGTTTCGAATGCGTTTGATTGGTTTGTTTGTTCTGTTTACCAATTGTTGCTTAATTTGTATGGATTTTTCCGCATGTGGGGAGGGATTACTCTATAACCATTTGGCCTCAGAGGTATATTGTCATGCAAGTATGCTTCGCATTTGTACAAGCAAGATGGGGGAGTTTTTAAGCGAATGTCATTTTATTAATGCAGCGCTGTAACAAATTATGAGCGGAAAATCTCATTAAATTTTTTTTAATTTTTGAAATTTATTTAAATACAAATAACATGATGTGCGCTGGTAAGCGCATCTCTTACGAACAGGTGGACTGATATTACTAATTTTTAATACAATGGGAGGAGTGGGCGTGGCAAAAGTTTTTGTACAGGTAGAGAGATAAAATTTAATACACAGATAGTACTCGGCACTTCAGTTTAAATCTTGCAAAGAAAATGTTTATTTTCGATCAGTGGGCGAAGGGGCGTGTTCAAACTTTATTTAAATACCTTACACTGCAACACAATTATGAATAGTGGGCAGTGGGGGCATGGGAACACTACATATTAGCACCAGAGAAAGATATAAAATTTGGTACACAGATAGTACACGCCAGGACTGGTTGAAATTTGAGGACGAAATTATTTTCAATCACTGTACCCCCTTTCCCCCCTTCACCCAGTGTCAAAATAGTTTCAAGGTTTTATACTTTATAGTTTTAAAGTTAGAGATAAAATTTGATATGCAGATAGTACTTAGCACAACAGATGTAAAAATTTAGATGAGATGTTTCTTTTCTTATCCGTGGGGAGGGTTTTATATGCCAAAAGTATTTTTTAACACTACATAAATATCGTTATACCGCTTTTAGAGCTTTTTAAGGTAATCTTATACAAATCTCGTGTCACGGTGTTTGTTGCAGCAATCCTCTGAAACAGCTCGACTAATCTTTATGAAATTTTGTATTTATAATTGGTAGGTCTGAGAATAGGTACCATTTTATACCGCTAGATGGCGCTGGTGTGGATTTATATCGAAAATTTAAATTGCTGGACCAATTTAAATGAAATTCAGAATGTGTGTTTGTTTGATCATGAGAAAAAATTGTATGTACAAATGGTCCCGGTAGGTGGCGCTGGGGCGGATATATAACATATATTTTAATGAATAGACCAATTTAACTGAAATATGTGAACAAAGTTGTTGGCATAAATGGACGGAGTGGACTAATTTCGAAAGTTTATATTGATAGTCCGATTTTACTCAAACCCAGTATATTAAACATCTCTGTGTTGAACGTATGGGCCAATTTACCTGCAATTAAGAATGTAAATTTGTTTGATCGTGGGAAAAATTTTATATACAAATCGACCTGATAAATTGCGCTGGGGTAGATTTATATCGAAAAATTTATCGAATGGATTAATTTAAGTGAAATTTAGAATGCATGTTTGTTTGATCATGAGAACAATTTTTGTAAAATGTATTTTTTAGGCCGTGGCATGATGGTTAGAACACACGACTACCATGCGGGAGATCACAGGTTCATAAACCTGGCTCCAGTCAACTTAAAAAAAAAATTGTTTTCTTTCATTGTCGGCTCCCCTCGAATGTTGTCGACAGCAAAATCGCAGTATCAGTGTCGAATCAATCGACATGTCTAGTAAGAGCTTCTCAAACTGTGACGTTCGCATTCGTCGATAAACATGTAGGTGCCGTTAGTTGTGAATCTAAAAATAGACAGCGTGTTAATTCACAACAACTCGAGAAGCTATCCCATACCTCATTCATGAGGGGTATGAAGGGAAATTAAGTTTTTTAAGTAAGTAAGTATTTTTTAAGCAGTATAGGTATGAATATACAGTCCAAAGTAGTATGTTTGATTATTGGTGAATCGGCTTGGCAAATTTATTTTTTATCCCCAGAGCATCAATATTGAATACACAGATTATATTAAGCACTACAGATATGAAGGTGCAGATAAGTGGGCGTAGTAAATATAGTTTAAGCCCAAGAGCGACATATACTTGGCACTACAGATATGAATATACAGACGAAATTGTTATTTTCGATCAGTAGGGAAGGTGGCATGGCATAAATGTATTTAGTCGTGACGAAATAAAATTAGCAAAAATTAAACATTTGATGAGTTGTGAACTTCAATTAAGTAATTTTGAATATCAAAAAACAAGTTTTGACTTTCAATTGATTTGTTTGAATTTCAATTGACATTTTTCGAATTTCAAAAGGAAAATTTGAATTTTAATTGATGTGTTTCGAATTTTAAATGACATTTTTTAATATGAATTGACGTGTTTTGAATTTCATATGGTATATTTGAAATTCAATTGATTTTCTTTAAATTTCAATTGGAAATGGTGTAGTTTTCAAAACAAAAACGACGAAGTTTGAATGAAATTATTTTAACTAGTAAAAAGTGAATCTTCTTATGAATTTAAGCTATACAGGAAAAATGCAAACGCTTCATAACGAACGAACGAAAACAATATTTATGTAATTGTAGCTTTAGCCCATTGGTCAGAGTGATTGTACCGCTTTAGTCCCTTTTTATCTCTAAAAGTACGAATTTCAAAAGAAACATTCATATCGCACAACTAAAATGGACCGGTAAAACTCTATATACATTTTCTAAACTCTACCTTTAGGCATTTGGTCTGGGCGATAGTACCAGTTTTATCCCTTTTTCGGTATTTATACAAATAAAGAACGAATTTCGAGAAATTTCTTCACATCGCACAACTTAAATATTCACTTAAATTTTTGAGACTATACCTTTAGGCATTTAGTACCACTTTTATCCATTTTTGGCTTTTTACCCCTAAAAGGTAAGTATGTATTTCGAAAACTCTCCGTTCTAATTCCATAGGGAGCAAGCCCATATAAATTATTATGATAATATCTATAGCCATTTGGTGTGGGCGATAGCAACATTTTTAGCCCTTTTTCGACATTTTTACCCAGCAAATATCGAGTTTCAAACAAAAAAAACAAAATCCAATTTGATAGTGAGCATGCCCATATTAGTTTTCGCAATGATAGCATTATCCGGTTGGTCTAGGTGATGGTATAACTTTTATCCCTTATTGGTAATTTTAACCCCTAAAAGTATGAATTTCCAAAAGTCCATTCTTACCTGACATTTACTCGAAAAGGGGAACAACCACCCCAAATTTCATCGTCCTATTTACAGCCAGTAAGCAATTTTTATCAAAATTTTATTACAATCCTTCTATTAATATGATTGATATAAAAATTTTCCAACAGGGGCGTGGTACGGCCCATTTCCCAGCGAGGTGTTATACCCCATGTAGCATTTACATATGTAGAAAATCTTATCTACATACCTTACAAGGCTCGTGAAATACGACTGATTGAAATTTGTGTGGGCGGTGCCACAATCTAATTATGTTTTCATGTAGCCTATGATATAGGTCCTACAGATAGTACCACATCGTGAAAATTTTTATTTTTTTATTTATTTATATCGTCGAGATAGATATTTTTTTCAAAAGGGGCGTGGCACCGCCCATTCCCAGCGAGACGCAATTCTCCTTGTACCAGTAACATATGTAGCAAATCTCATGTTCATACCCTAAATGGCTCGTGAGATATAACCGATTGAAATTTCGGTTTGTGTGGGCGGTGCCATGCCCCATTGTCTAACTATGTTTCCATGTAGCCTATGATAGAGGCCCTATGGACAGTATCAAACAATGAAAATATTTTTGCAATCGGTCTATTTATCTGGCCCATATGACGATTTTCTAAAACGAGGCGTGGCAACGACCTCTTCCCACAAACAAAGTATTTTTACTTATATGACCGATATACGAACCAAATCTCGACTTCGTAACTATAATAGTTTAAATTATACAAATATACATTTCAAAATTCGAGTTGTATGGGGCGGTGCCACGCCCATTTTACCCCCTTGCAGTCCGAATTTCCAAAAATCCCTTCTTAGTGGGCGCCGTCGTTGTCAAATAAACCTACATTCCAAATTTCACGGATATATGTATCTTTAGCCGTTTGGGCTGGGGAGTGATCAGTCAGTCACCTAAGCCTTTTATATATATAGATTAAACTGGTCTATATATTTTTTGGTGAGTTAGATCTGATTTAAGACATGTTTTTAATTTTCATTACCACATGAAAGTTTCTTGAAATAAATTTTTTTTTTTTTGATCGCTTATATGAAAATTTGAATTTTTTTAAAATATTTCGTATACATTTTTTAAACTATTTACATTTATTCGAAAGTACAAAAGACAATGTTTCATTTAAACTTCCCATTTTTGCTATTTAATATCGCTGATGTTTTTCTACTGCATAAGATGTGTATCGCAATATCGCACTAGTTTTACATAGCAGTGCGAATACCCTAACTACAGTTAAAGCTTATATATACTACAAATTTTGCGTGTTTAACACATTTCTCTCTTCACTTTTTTTTGCAATAATTTAACTTCTCATTCTTAGCTTTAAATGTTTTACTTTACTTCATATTTGTTTCGCTATTGTGGTGATTCAATGGCCATATATGTAAGTCAAGGAGAAAGTAAATCTTGATCAAGCATTTTGGGCTAACACAACGAAAACTTAAAAATTGTTGGCTTTGAAACCATACTATTTTCATTTTCAACCGCCTCAAGGTACAAGTAACTGCTACTGAAAGGAAATCATATAAGAAGCTTAGCTTAGAATAATAGAACTATAACAAAACTGGAAGATATTGCTATTCATTAAACGAAAACTTCCAACAGGAAGTGAATTAATGTTAATTATTATGATTCCTTGGGGAACAGTCCCTTGGAGACTCCCAGTAATCCTGACACCTTTACAACATTTTAGTAAATCATAAATCCTCAACCACATAGCTTGATCGTGGCAAAATAGAAAACTAGAAAAAAAAACAAAGAAAACTACATTTCACGATTCTAAGCGGTTAAAACTTCCGTTTGCCACACAGCAGTGACTGCATAATAATAAAAAAAAGAATACTTATATAAAAAAAACCATTGTAAATAAATGGAAAAATTTTAACCTGATATCACATGAACAAAAATATTAACCAAACGATCACGTTTTCATATGAATGAAATTTTTCTGTACATACATAACGTCATGAAGACTGCTTAACTGGCTAATGTAAGCCGTGCAAATCCATGCATGGATTGTTGGATAGATGGACGGCTGGGTGAATGGGACACCTAAACTGCACAATGAAGACGAATTGTCTCTGAATGGCATGAATAGCAGCAGCGAATGAGTCAGTGAATATTACTTAGTTTAAAAGCCAAGACAAAGGGACTGTGACTTGAGCATAAAGAAGTTCTGGCTAATGATTGTCATCATCGTCATCGTCATTATGATGATATTCAGTAATTGCAGTCACAATTGATGGCCATTGTATGCATTGGCGGAACATAATGGTTACATCGATAAATTCCAAAATGCATTTAACGTAATGCATTTCATGCCTCACACAGTTGTGTGCCTTTGGAGACACACAAAAGAAAAATCCACAAAATTGCCGATGTCACCATTTCATCATTCGCTTACTCGCCCAGCACCCATTACACCTGCTACTGCTGTGGGATTTGCTGGAAAAGAAAATTCGTGGGTTTACATAAAAGTTATCGCTTATTAAACATAAATATTTCTTTCGTATTATTTACACTTGTTGACGTCTGTCGCTTCTCATAACTCACTGGCTGTTAATGCACTGCAGTGTATTGCTGGCTTTTGGGTTTCATTTAGGGTTTCTTGACCTTATGCGCTGAGTGCTACCACAATAATGGTCATTTCACAGTTATTTAAGTCTTCTTTGTCGCCGTTTATTTTTCACATTTCATTATCATACCAGAAAACAGATATTGCGTGTGTGGGTTTTACTGAATTATCATAATTTCTGTTGACACTTTTCATAAGGCGACGAAGCGACCGGCCGGCCAGTCGGCCGACCACTAACCACTGTGGCTATGGACTGACCAGACATGCGGACAGACGAGCGAGCGGCCGTCTATATCAGCCCACAGTCAAACTGTCTGATCGAACGGAAACAGATGAAAAGAGAGACACTTACTGGGAGGAGGAGGTGGGAAAAAAAGTCACATGTTGTAAAAAATATTTATACGATTCAATTAATATTTCTTAAATATATTACTGTTTTTTTTAATTACACTGGGCAACAGAGAATTTAGGAATACGTTTTTCCTTGTAGAACGCAAAACGGTTAAAGAAAAGACTTTCGGTCGTATGGTCATATGTTCACAGACATGTATTGCAACTGTACCAGAAGGAGACGGCCAAATTCATTCCTGAGTCAAGTTTTAATAAGATATCAATTATATAAATGAATTCAGTGTACTTACAAAAAAGATTGCATGTGGAACTAATTTGGAACAATTTGGTCATTTGTATGAGACGTACCAAAAATATAACATATAGAAGGAGTCACTTTGGACCTAAGGTTTTTTTGAACCAAATTCAATGATGACTTTTTAAGTCGTTTGAGCCATGTCCGTCTGTCTGGCTGGCTGGTGAACAGAGTAACTCGAGTAAGCCTTAACTGATCCTTATAAAAATGTATCAGCATAAATATTTTTTACAATGGAGCAATGGAATTGTGTCTTAGGGCCTTAGATGTCTCTATAAATGCGTTATACTTTATCTCGTACCACATGATATATACCCTCAACTCTAAGGGTAAGGGTATTAAAGCAAATGAAATCGGTTAAATAGTTTTTAAGTTAATCAGTTACATAAAGTTGGGGCCAGCCGTGGCGTGATGATTAGAACACGCGACTATCATGCTGGAGATCCGTGGTTCAATTCCTGCCTCTGGCGTCTTCATTTCTGTTATTAGCAACCTCTTGATGTTTTCGACAGCAACTTCGCAGTCAAAGTCAAGTAAAATTTTCTCCAACGGCTGACGTTCACACTCTTCTGTAAGGAACACGAGAAGTATCCCATACCTCATGCATGGGGTGTAAAGGGAAATTTTATTTTATAATTATAATTTATAAGTAAATTACATACAGTGCCACTGTTATATAGGGAATGCATTTGGATTATATGAATTATGTTAGCCGGCCAACGTCGATCGACTATTCGGACGTTGGATGATGAAAATAAAATGGTGGATGATCAAAAAGTGAATTCAGCTAAGTTATGGGCAGAGTATGTATTGGCGTATTGTTCTTTCTGGTACAAAGAAAGTAAAAGAACGTGTTTAATACCAAAAAGTACTTTTATTGCCCAAAAGTACTTTCTTTTGTACCAAACGGCACTTTTATTTATTTGGGGCAATAAAAATACTTTACTGGTACTGGTACTTACTGGTACCAAAAGTACTTTTCCGATCTAAAAAGTACTTTCTTTTGTACCAAAGTACTTTTTGTGCCAAACGGAACTTTTATTTATTTGGGGCAATAAAAATACTTAACTGGTACAAAAAAGTACTTTTTGGTACAAAAAAATACTTCGGGACAAGATAAAGTACTTTGTGCAAGAGCAAAGTGGTGTTCGGCCAATAAAAGTTCTTCTTGGTACAAAAAAGTACATTGGTACAAAAGAAAGTACTTCGTAACAAAAAGAACAATAAATGTATTTTTTGATACAAAAAAGTAGCCTGGACAAAAAAAGGACTTTGTGGAACAGAAAACTGATTTTGGCCCAATACAAATACAATTTGGTATAGAAGAAAGTACTTTGTACCACAAAAAAATACAAAAGAAAGTACAGAAAAGTGGTCTTGGGCCAATTAAAGTACTTTTTGGTACAAAAAAGTACTCTTAGGCCGATAAAAGTACTTTTCAGTACAATGAAGTACTTTAGAAGAAAAAACAGTACTTCGTACCAAAAAGAACAATAAAAGTACTTTTTGGTACAAAAAAGTACCCTGCGACAAAAGCAAGTACTTTGTGCAACAGATAAGTGATTTTGGCCCAATACAAGTACTTTTTGGTACATAAAAAGTACTTTGGTACAAAAGAAAGTACTTTGTACTCAAATGAACAATAAAAGTACTTTTTGGTATTTTCTTACATTTAGATTTTATTTATTGAATTGACTTGCGAGCTACTCTCTGGCTGGCTCTTAGTTCGCTTGCGAGGCAAGACCTACAAAATTTCAAATAAGCTCTTGGCTCGCTGTCACTTTTATTGTACTTTTGGGGCAGTTAAGTAGTTTTTGCTACAAAAAAGTACTTTATAACAGAATAAAGTACTTGTACCAAAAAGAACTTTAGAAAAGTGGGCTTGGGCCAATTAAAGTTCTTCTTGGTACAAAAAAATACTTTGGTACAAATGAAAGTACTTTGTAACAAAAAGAACAATAAAAGTACTTTTTGGTACAAAAAAGTATCCTGGGACAAAAGAAAGTACTTTGTGCATCGGAAAAGGGGTCTTGATCCAATTAAACTACTTTTTGGTACAAAAATTTAGCCTTGGGACAAAAACGTACTTTGAGCTACAGAAAAGTGTTCTTGGGCCAATAAAAATACTTTTTGGTACGAAGACGTACTTTAGTAAAAAAAGTACATTGTGCAACCGAAAAGTGGTCTTAGGCCAATTAAAGTACAAAAAAATACATTGGTACAAAAGTACTTTCTGCTACAAAAGTACTTTAGTAAAAAAAAGTACATTGTGCAACCGAAAAGTGGTCTTAGGCAAATTAAAGTACAAAAAAAAACATTGGTACAAAATGACTTTCTGCTACAAAAGTACTTTTTGGTACAAAAAAGTACCCTGGGACAAGTACTTTGTGCAACAGACAAGTGATTTTGGCCCATTACAAGTACTTTTTGGTACAAAAAAGTACTACGGTACAAAAGAAAGTACCTTGTGCAACAGAAAAGTGGTCTTGGGCCAAATAAAGTACTTTTTGGTACTTAAAAAGTACTTTGGTACAAAGGAAAGTACTTTGTACTAAAAATAACAATAACAATAAAATTACTTTTGGCACAAAAAAGAACTTCGGCACAAAATAAAGTGCTTTGTGTAACAGAAAACTGGTCTTGGGCCAATTAAAGTTATTTTTGGTACAAAAAAGTACTTTGGTACAAAAGAAAGTACTTTGTACCAAAAAGAACAGAAAAAGCACTTTGTACGAAAAAGAACAATATAAGTACCTTTGCGTACAAAAAAGTACCTTGGGACGAAAAAAGTACCTTGTGCAACAGAAAAGTGCGTTTGGCCCAATACAAGTACTTTTTGGTTCAAAAAAGTACATTGGTACAAAAGAAAGTACTTTGTGCAACAAAAAAGTTGACCAAAGTACATATTTTAGTACAAATGACAGTACTTTGTACCAAAAAGTACAATAAAAGTAGATTTGGTATTTTCCTGCAGTTGGATTTTATTTATTGGACAGGCTCGCTAGTTACTCTTTTCTAAAAATTTAATCAAAATAAGCTCTTGGCTCTCGAGCCCAGTTCCCTATCTGAGGTCTGGCTCGCGAGCCAAGAGCTACAAAATATCAAATGGGCGAGCGGAGGTAAGAGCTAATTTTTAGGATATTTTCAGATCGCGAGCGAGCCAATACGATCCCTGGTTCTGGGCTATGACCTCCGCGACTGCGCCTTATGTATGCCAACCTGCCGGTCCAAATTTACACCACTTTTTTGGGTATACCAGTCTTATTTCGTCAATTGTGCTGGTTTACAGCATATACCAGAGATATGACGTAACCCATCATTTGGCTGTAGCGTTCGATGGGAGGTTAAGGTGGTGTTTATACCTAAACCAGGTAATCCCGTTCATGACGGAAGACGCGGTCGTCACTATGGCTGGGTAATTTCTACCAACGATATGTAAGCTTATACAAACTGTCCTTGGAAAGCTACCATGCTGGGCCATGACTTGTGGTTTGGATGTGATCCCGAAAGAAGCTGAATTGGTTTCCATCCACCGCTGTTATAAGGTCAAGGACTTTTGGCAATCGAGCTCTCGTCGGGGGCCAAGAACCTAGATTGGTGGCAGTATATCTGCGAAACCCCCTCCATGTCTTGTAAGTGAGGACTCTCGTGAATGCTATAAAAAAATTTCCCGCAAAACAAATTCATTCCAAATTTGTATAATTTGTTTAAGCTTCCACCGCAAATAAGTTTTTATGTGTAGTATAGTAGATTATTGTCCATTCCTTCTAATCGCTCATTGCCGACTAAATTGTAGCGCCTGCTAACTTGTTTTACTTCTAAATTCTTCTTAAATAGTTATTTTTTTGTTTTTCAAATCAATAGTTTTTTTTCGTTTTGCTAATTTCTGTTAGTCTTTGTCATTAAGAACTATTTGCCTCTTGTTAACTCATTTATGTATAATTCATTTCTATTTCGTTTCAAATTGTTTATTGTTATTACGCTAAAATCTCCCTTGGGGGTCCGGTCCATTCTCACATTAGCGTCTGTAGCCGTTTCAGATTTCACTTAACATTTTTGCACTTGTACAATTGAAAGCAAATTCATGGTACTTGAGTTCTATCTGGACGGTGGAGAACACTTTTGTTTGCGTTATTTACTATAAAAAAAAAAGTTCAAGAGCTTTAAAATATAAGCAAATAAAACAAAAGCTAAGTGGTTGCTTGAAATGCTTACTGCAAAAACAACAAACGCAAAGAGGTGTTAATGATATTGAAAGCTTACTGAAAACAAAAAAACAGCAACCTTATCATAATTCGCTTTTCGCAAAATGTCCATTTTTACAATACTCATAGTATAGAATTCATTTCATTATAAACTTATGATTTCACTCTCTTTGTGTTCTAATATGTATCACACATGTCGCTACCATACAATGACTTAACATTGTTATGTGTGTAGGTTGTCGTTTGTGGTCCTCTCTCTCCTGCCTGCCTGCCTGACTGCTTGCTCGCCGCCAGAGAGCCAACCAACGTACAACATTTGTATGCCACATTGCATCCATTGTAAATTACTCCAGTTGAACGGAGATTTTTATTCTTTTAGTTTTGTCTTTTTCTTCTTCAAGGAAGATCAACGACACAAGTCTTAGGCATGACAACTTTTCTTCATCTACGTAGTATACCGTACGTCCATCCGTCCGCCCGTCCTTGTATACCGTTGCATTGTCGTCGGTCGTTATTGTTTGTTACTGCTGCTGCTGCTGCTGCTTCTGATGTTGTTGCGGTGCTGATATTTTATTGTCATTGTCGCTTTTGATGTCATTTTATACATTTTCATTTTACGTGTAATGTTATGTACGTATGTGGTTATGTACACATACCTTGATGTATGTATGAATATGTAGTCATATATGTTAGTTTCAATGTAGTATGTTTTTTCACAGAGATACATTATTATGTACAGATTCAGATGTATAGATAGATGTAGGCATGAAGGTAGAGTGTTACATGAAACTATTTAATGTTACTATTGCTTACAGTAAATTTTTAGTAAATGTTTGTTGAACAGTGGGCCGAGAGTGTTACTCGTTATAAACTTGAGGTTTACAAATAATAGTGTAGAAAGCTATCTAAAATTTCAAGAATTACAGATATGTATGCCTAGCTAGTGTACTATATGGAAAGTACCGTAGGCTATATATTTTAAAATTTTTTTGCCCTACCGGTGGCAATACTTTTTTTAAGAGCTAGAGAGCTAAAATTGGATATGACGACGACATTTTAATTCTGGATTAGAGGGCGGAGTGGGCATGGCACAGCTGTATTTTAGACCTACAGATATACAATTTGGTGCATAGATAGTACTTGCCAACACGAATATGAATGTGCGAACGAAATTTTAATTTTGGATCAGTGGGCGGAGTGGGCGTGGCAAAACTGTATTTTAGTCCTAGAGAGATAAAATTTGGTACACTGATAGTACTCGACAGTTCAGGTTCATATTTGCATACGAAATTATTTTTCTCAATCAGTGGGCGAAGAGGGCGTGGCAAAACTGTATTTTATATATAGAGCGAAAATATTCGATACACATATAACACTCGATACCAAATTAATATAATTTACAAAAAAGTACAATTATTGTACCAAAAAGTACATTTATTGTACCTAAAAGTACTTTTGTTGTATCAAAAAGTACAATTTATTATGTTAAAAGCACAAGTAATTGTATTAAAATAAACAATAATTTGTACTTAAATAATTCGTAAATAAAAGTACTTTTATTGTACCAAAAATTACAATTTATTATACCAAAAAGTACTATTATTGCACAAAAAAAGAACATTTATTGTTCCAACTTCATATAATTTATAATAAAGTACAATTATTGTACCAAAAAGTATTTTATTGTACTAAAAAGTACAATTTATTTTACAAGTACAATTTATTGTATTAAAAAGCACAAGTTATTGTATATAAAAATAACAATAATTTGTACCACAGAGTACCTTTATTGTACCAAAAGTACTTCAAATGTACTAAAAAGAACTTTTTTTTGTACAAAATTAAATTATAACAAAAATGTTGGCAATAATTTGTACTTAAATAATTCAAAATTAAAAGTAATTTTATTGTACATTTATTGTACTAAAAAGTACATGTATTGTACTAAAAATTACTATTATTGTACAAAAAACGAACATTTATTGTACCAACTTAATATAATTTATTAATTTAATGTATAAAAAAGTACAATTAGAGTACCAAAAAGTACTTTTGTTGTACCAAAAAGTACATTAATTGTACTATAAAGTAAAATTTATTATATTAAAATCACAAGTTATTGAATAAAAAAAACAATAAATTGTACCACAGAGTACCTCCATGGTACCAAAGTACTTTAAAAGTACTAAAAAGTACTTTTATAGTACACATATAAATTTTAACAAAAATGTTGGTAATAATTCGTATTTCTTATATAATTCGTCAATAAAAGTACTTTCATTGTACCAAAAAGTTCATTTATTGTACTAAAAAGTGCATTTATTGTACCAAAAAGTACATTTATTGTACTATAAAGTACACTTTATGATATTAAAATCACAAGTTTTTGAATAAGAAAAAACAATAAATTTGTATCACAGAGTACATCCATTGTACCAAAAGTACTTTAAATGTACTAAAAAGTACTTTTATAGTACACATATAAATTTTAACAGAAAAGTACAATAAAAATTGTACCAAACAGTACATTTATTGAATAAAAAAATATAATTTATTGTACCAAAAATATTTGATACACAGGTAATACTTGATAGGAAAAATTTATAATTTATTAAAAAAGTACATTTATTGTACCAAAAAGTACTTTTATTGTATCAAAAAGTGCAATTTAGTGTTCTAAAAAGTGCATTTATTGTACTAAAAAATACAATTTATTGTATTTAAAAGCACATGTTATTGTGTACAAAAATAAATTGTACTACAGAGTACCTTTAATGTTCCAAAAGTACTTTTATTGTACACAATTAAATTAAATAATACGCAAATAAAAATACTTTAATTGTAGCAAAAAGGACATTGTACAAAAAGTACATTGTACCAAAAAGTAAAATTTATTGTACCAAAAAGTAAATTTATGTACCAAAAAGTATAATTTATTGTACCAAAAATTACTATTATTATATTATTTTCCCAAATAGTACATTTATGATATCAAAAAGTACTTCATTGGTACCAAAAAGTGCAATTTATTGTATTAAAAAGAGCCTTTATTATACACAAAAACAACAATAAATTGTACAAGAGAGTTCATTCATTGTACCAAAAAGTCCTTTAAATGTACTAAAAAGTCCTTTTATTATACACAATTAAATTTTATCAAAAATGGCGGCAATAATTCATCGGAAAAAAGGACGTTTGTAAATTCTGAGAAAACAACGTCATTTACACGATGCAGACACATTTTAAAGGGAAATAATGATGAATGAAAAATCTATGTCAGTAGTGTAAATGAGTCTTTATACATTGGAGAACGAAAAATTATACGCACCAATGTATTTCAGATGCAGATGTACTTGAGGGGTCATAATCCAAAAACATCTGGACATCTGCACCAAAATACATTGGTGCGTATAATTTTTCGCACTCCAGTGTAATACTCGGCAATGCAGACATGAATAGACCGACAAACTATATGTTTTCGGTCAGGCGAACATTCTATTTTCGATCGGTGCGCAGTAGAGAACGTGGGAAAATGCTTTTAGGACTATATAAAGTAATATTTGTATACAGATAGTACCTGGTTTATGAGACGTTGTTAGTTTGATTAGGTTAAAGAGTAACTTGGGGTAATGAATTGTTTACAGAGCGTACAAGATCGATGCTGAAACTAAGCCCCTTAAGTAAGCAAGCCAAACATATTATAAGTATTCGTCAAGTAAGCAATAGCGAAGCTTTGCCAGGTTCACTATTTATAAGATAATTTAACTGACCAAATTCACATATCCCCCAGTTGACTATATTTGGAAGTTATGAGATATAAATAAATTTTCTAAAAATAAGTAGTTTTATCTAGGGGTACTAGGAGGGGTCGGCCGATATAGTTTATATTAATTTCAGTTAAATTTTCATAATGGTACATCGTACGCAAAATATGACAGAATTCAGTGTACCAATAAAACAGATTCGTATGTAAAACTATGATGGAGATTCAGTATGCGAGGTACCAGAAGGGGTGTGGCAAAGATTTTGTTTTTTTTTTTTGGTATGAGAGATACCCGAAGTGGCGTGGCAAAAATATTTGTTTTTTTGTTATTACAAGATAGTTAAACTTAACAAATTAAATATCCTCGAGTTGTCCTTTTGAAAGGTCATTTTGTATGGGAGGTAGCAAAGGTTACGGTCTTTTAATGATTTGTCTACTATTACAAGAAATTTAAACTTAAGAAAAAAAATGTCCTACTGTTGTCCTTTGTAAGGTCATTTTGTATAGGAGGTACTTTAACGGGTGGGTCTATTCTGCCCATGTGCAAAGCCAGACAGACGGACATAGCTCAATCGTCTTAAAAAGTCCTAAAACGAATTTGGTCTTAAGATAATTGGCTTCTATCTCATCTGCTTTATATGATATATACCCTCATCATCCCTAATTACGTTCTATTTCAATTAGTAATATTTCACTTTTCTTGCCCACCGTTCCATACATTAGTTATGTTGTGTATAACGATTATAATGATGGTGCTGATGATGATGATAATGATGATGGCAGTGATGAGAATATCTTTTCACGTTTAAATTTCTTAACGACATTATAGTGCATTATAGTTGTTTTTTTCACTTTAGTTCTGGCGAAAACTTTTGAAGGAATTCACTTCATGTACATAGTGCAAGTATGACATAGCTTTTCCGAAAGAATGTAGTTTTAAAAACGGTTCTTGTCAGCCGTTGTTACAAAAGAATTGAAACTATTAAGATGTTTAAGCTGAACACACACAATTTAATGCATTAAAACTGTCGTATAGATCCTGTGAAAAAAATTGCACAGAGAGGACCATTGTGGCAATATAAGAGAGAAAAAAAGCTGATATCAAAAATGAAATACATATAAAAGAAATTAAAAACAGAAATTATTTGTAATAACAGACTTAAAGTCAAGATAGTTATCAGTATTACCCCCACATATGTAAACGTGGTAAATATTGAGTTAAACCCCTTAAACTTACATATATTGTTGTCACTAATTGAGAATGAACTCAATCCCTAACCTTTACAGTTTTTTTGATTTATTGTCAGCGGTCTTGATGTTAGTAAACTGTTCTCCTTTAAAGTATATCAAGCTATGTGATTAATGAACCTCAAATTGTCCTTAAGGAAATATCGCTTATGTCTTTAATAACCCCCCATTTTAGTGGGGGGGTTAACAACATAAACAGACATCCGCCACGTTATTCTTTAGCATAAAATGCTGCTGTTGTTCTTATTTTCATAAAATTTGTGAGTTTTATAAAAACAAGATTAATTGCTCTATTTGCCGGGGCACGAGTTTAGTTATATAGGTCGTATTCTTAAAACAACAACACATTATCGATTATTAATCATAACAGTTTCTTCCGAGCCTTCTAAAATGTTAACGTCAAGCATTTTCTCGATTGTGTAAGATACAAGAACTTTATATTCATATAACTACAATAGTTAACATGTGTGCGTAAACAACTTAATTAATTACTTTATTACCAAAGCATTAATAACGGTTTCCTTAAATAACCAGCATAAATGCTTAAAAGGAACTAACAACAGCAACGACGCAACACACCAAAATGCTCAAAATCACTCAATGACTTCCACAATATTTGAAATATAGCAACAACATGGCCACAAAGAAAATTGGACGTTAACATAATTTAATTAAAAGAAAGAATTGAGAAAAAGTAGAAAATGAAACAAGACATGGAGTTTTTTTGAGTATTTCAAAACATTTTAAAAAAATAATTGAAATTGGATTTTGAGTGAGTGTATGTGTGTGTGTTGGTTGAGAGGTATGTATGTTGCCACACATAGCAGACAGATGGACCACACGTATAGTTTAATTTCAAAAACCATTTGGTCATGAAAACATAACGTAACAAAAAACAGGGAGTAAAAACATATTGGAAAAATTTGTTAAGAACAAAAAAAGAATTTCAGATTGAAATTCTTACAAATGGTGGAATTAGTCTAATGGAGTGATGATAATTAAAGATTAAGATCGAGTTAGTAAAGATCTTCATATCTGTCAGTATAAAAATAACCATAACCTATATTTTTAAAATGCCATCTCATGAAATGTCATATTGAAACTACGCAATGTGAACACATAAATCATGAGATTATGATGGCCAGATAATCCTAACCTAGTGGGAGCCATAATATGAAGTTTATATTACTATGTTACAAATCTGCTCAAAAGTAATTTTTACCGTACTATCGTAGAGAAAGAAAAAAACCATAAACAAATCATGTTTAGTACCTTTGACTTAAATTATAATTTAGAAATATATTTGCAAAAATAAAATAGAGAGATAGCATTTGATACACAGATAGTACTCAGCAATACAATTTAAAATTTGCAGATCAACATTTTTACTTTCAATCAGTGGGCGGACTGGGCGTGGCCAAACTTAGTCCTAGAGAGATAAAATTTGATAACCAGAAAGAACTTGGGCACACGAATATCAATATGCAGACGAAATTTTAATTTTCGATCAGTCAGTGGAAGTGGCGTGGCAAAACTGTATTTTAGTCCTAGAGAGATTAAATTTGATAGCCATATAGTACTCGGCACTATATTTTAGCCCTAAAGATAAAACATTTGGTACCCAGATAGAACTCGCCAACACGAATATTAATATGCAGACGAAACTTTTATTTTGGATCAGTAGGCGGAAGAGGCGTGGCAAAAATGTATATTAGTTCTAGAGAGATTAAATTCGATAACCATATAATACTCTGCACTTCGGATTCAAATTTGAAAACAATAATGTTTTTTTTATATCTGAGGGCGGAGAGGGCGTGGCAAAACTGTTTTTTAGTCCCAGAGAAATACAATTTGGCACCCAGATAGGAAACGAATACGAATATGCAGACAAAATTTTTATTTTAAATCTGAGAGCGCAGAGGGCGTGGCAAAGCTGTATTTTAGACCTAAAGAAGTAACAATTGATACCCAGATAGTACTCGGCATTTCATTATGGATCAGTGGGCCGAAGGGGGTGGGAAAAACCTATATTTTAGTCCTAGAGATATATAATTTCATAAAAAAAAAAAACTTAATTTCCCTTTGCACCCCATGAATGAGGTATGGGATAGCTTCTCGCGTTGTTGTGAATTAACACGCTTTCTATTTTTAGATTCACAACTAACGGCACCTACTTATTTATCGACGAATGCGAACGTCACTGTTTTTTTGAGAAGCTCTTACTAGACACGACGATTGAATCGACGCTTAATACTGCGAAGTTGCTGTCAAACAACATTCGAGGGGAGCCGACAATGAAAGAAAATTTTATTTATTTTTTTCTTTTTAAGATGACTGGAGCCAGGTTTGAACCTGCGATCTCCCGCATGGTAGTCGCGTGTTCTAACTACTATGCCACGGCCGGTCCCATATATAATTTCATACCCATATACAAATACTCCGCACTTTAGGTTCAAATTTTAAGACAACATTTTTATTTTCAATCTGTGGTTGCAGAGGGCGTGGCAAAACTGTGTTCTAGCCACAAAGAAATAAGATTTGATATATAGATATTACTCGTCATTACAAATGCAAATTTTCAATCAGTATGCGTGGCCAAAATCTGTATTTTATTTTTTTGATTCAAAAATGAAAAGTAAACATTGAAACAAAGGATTTCATTACGCAAAATACTTTTTTTGTAACAAAAAATACCTTTGTTGTACCAAAAAGTGAAATTTATTGTACCACAAAATGCAATTTTTTGTACCAAAAAATAAAAATTTTTTGTACCGATAGATAGATTTATTGTACCAAACAGTACTATTTTTTTGTTTTAATACCCTATGGTTAGGAGGGTATATATCATTTAATTCGACCCAAAAGTGTAACACACAGAAGGGATCACTTTAGATCCTAGGTTTTTTTGAAGCAAATGCGATTCATGACTTTTACTTTGTTTGAGCCATGTCCGTGTGGCTGACTGGCAGGTACGCACGATAACTTTCCAAAGACGCAACCAAATGTTTTGAAACTTTGCACGAGTTAATACTTCCCCAAAACTACTTACGGTATTGCAAATGGGCTACATGGCCATGCCCATTCTTGTACCTCCCATACAAATGTGCCATTCCGCCCACATTAGATATGGAGTAATAATATCAATACATCAAACGCGATCGTGCTCAAATTCTGTATTTAGTGAGGCTAAATCAAGATTAAGTTATGGAGAAATAAACTGAAAGTCTAGCCACGCCCCGTCTGATACAAATCTATCATTCCGCCCACATTAGAGATGGAGTAATAATATCAATACATCAAACGCGATCGTGCTCAAATTCTGTATTTAGTGAGGCTGAATCAGGAAAAAGTTATGGAGAGAAAAACTGAAAGTCTATCCACTCCCCTTTTGGTACCTCCCATACAAATGTATCACTCCGTCCACTTTAGAAATCGAGTAATAATATCAATGTTCTAGACAATTTTTTATTATAGTAAGGGTACATGTAAGTCGGATTACCCGTCTGAAACTTTCTAACTGGTTTTGTAACTTCTTGCCTTTTTTGAATTTTATTTACTGACACTTATTTCGTATTTTGACGTCATGTTGGCAAAAATTCTTCAGAAAAAAGTATGTCGGCATATTCATAGGACTTCATAAGGTAATATTTGTATACAGATAGTACTCGGCACTATGAAGAGGAATCTGCAGACAGTTTTTATACCATCACCCTTAGGGATGAGGGTATATATCATTTGATACGAAAAAAAGTGTAACGCATTAAAGGAGACGAGTTAGACCCCAAGTATCTTAAGACCAAATTCGTTTCAGGACTTTTTAAGACGATTGAGCTATGTCCGTCAGTCTGGCTGGCTTGCTGGATGGCTGGTCAGCAGGATAACTCGAGTAATCCTTAACGGATCGGTATGAAAATTGACCAGTAATAATATTTTTCACAACGAACTTTTGGGATTGTAAATGGGCTGAATAGCCGCACCCCTTCTGGTACCTCCCATACAAAATTACATATTTTTGGAAAATTAATATTTCTTCCATAACTTCCAAAGGGACAACTGGAGGATGTTTGAATTTGGTCAGTTTATTTATCTTGCAAAAGAAGACAAACCCTAAGAAAAC